>RHLO01000525.1:0-37605 GCA_003719415.1 Aspergillus olivimuriae | reverse complement strand
GGCAGGGGCAGGGGCTGCCGGCGTGTCCAGGGGGGTGGTCCTCGTCGCCACTGGAGATATCGCCGTGGAGGATGAGGTTGGACCCTGCTTGGCGGCGCCTTCATCCGCGGACGAGAAGAACCGTTTCAAGAGGATTCGGGGGTACCGTCGGAACTTGATGCCGCCGACCAGGCCGACGATGGTGTCGTGCTGCAGAATATAGACATCGCCCAGGTAGACGCTGTCATCCTCCTCGGTGGGGATCATCTTGACGTAAGAACGATATCGCCCCCCAGCCACCAGGGGATGGGCGAACCGCATCGATCCCCACCCCGGCGTCACGCAGAAGTTGGCCTGCGTGTCGACCGCATCGGACACATTCATGACAAACCCGGCCAAGTGCGCCACGCTGTCGATAAAGTGCGGAGGGATGGTCCAGGTACCCGTCTTCTCCGTCGTGAGCATGACGTCCGCAAAGGCCTCCAACTCATGCAGGACCACCGACTGCATCCCGCGGTATTTGGCCGCATAGTCGACCAGCCGGTTGGCAAAGAGATTGTACGCCATGCGGCCGGAGAACCGGTTGGCAATGCCTTCTTCCGCCAGGCGCTCCAGAGTCTGGATGCGGCCCTGCACGAGATGCAGCATCGGCCGCCACGATGTCAGCCATGTCGACGGATCGCCGTAAGCAATCGTTGCGTGCGCAAAGGGATCCTCCGCGCTGCCGTCCGCCGCAATGTTGCGCCATTCGAGCTGGACGGTTCCGGCATTGATATCAGCGGTGGTAGCGGCCACTTGGAACAGCTGCGGCTGGTCCGTGTGCTTGTTGGCAACCAGGCCCTTTAGAACCTCCAGCCCGGCCATATTCATGGCCGGAACCTTGCCGTTCGGCTTTAACTTGCGGTAGACATACTCCCCGAGGGTAAACCCGATATCAGCGTGGATGGACTGGAGCGGTTAGTTTGAGCATCACGGCCAATTCGGGATAGAGAGAGGTGAAAGACGCCACTTACCGAAGTCACCACACCACACCCGTTCATTTTATGGCCGTACGCAGCTTCGTACAGGTTTGACTGCATCAGATCCGACTGCATGACCACGCGAGCCTCTCCGCCATGGAATACTTCCTCCATAATCGTCTGAACTGTTGAAGTTCTCGGACCAGACGGCAATCCCTCCCTCGGCGCGGATTTCTTCTGCTCAGAGTCGTAGAAAGTGTTGCCCTTGGTCAACGCCCAGTCCCCATTATACTGGATCCAGTAGTTCTTGTCGTTCCAGCTGTAGGTCGGCAGGTCCAGGAGTTGCAAAGCCCGCTCAAACGGCCGGTGGAACTCGTTCCAGTGAATCTCCACTCCAGCACCATGAAGAGCCCCAAGACTGCGTGTGATGGTGATCCAGCTATCCTCGCCGCGACGCAGAGACGGAACCATCAGACTCGTAGACGGCAGAGTAGACCGGACAAAGCCCATGCAAACGGGATGAGGGCCAATCTCCACCCAGGCAGTAGTGTCATCCACCGTCGAGATTCGTTGCGCCGTCTCCAGCGCCGCATGGAAATTGACCGTCTCGCGCGACGCTCGTCGCATATACGCTGCATTGACCGTTTTGTCGTCGAAAATGACCTTCCCCAGCAAGGGCGAGATAATCGGCAAATTGGGCGGATGGAAGACCACCCCCTTCGTCGCGATATGCTCATACTCGTCCATAATCGGGTCCAGCTGGGCGGAATGTCCGGCGAACGCGACGTCGAGAGCAGTGCACTTGTAACCCTCGGCCGCTAGTTGCTCCATGATGGCGTGGATCTCGTCTCGAGTCCCGCTGAGCACCGTGTCCTTCGGTCCGTTGATACAGGCGATTTCGTACGGCCGGCCGCCGGCACTCTGTTCGATCTGCGAGACGGAGGCCCGCACCGCGAGCATCTGATGGCTGCCCGGTTCGCATTGCTGCTCCAGGAGCTGAGCCCGTTGACCGACCAGGAATATGGCGTCGCTGGCCGAAAGCACGCCGGCGACATGGAGGGCGGCAAACTCGCCTAGGCTGTGGCCGATCACCACCTCGGGTCTGACGCCCAGGGACGTCCAGTACTTGGCCAGCGCGATCTGCGTGCCGGTCAGAGCGAGATGCGTCACCGTCTGTGAATGGGCGTGGTCCCGGTCATGGCTGCCATCAATGGCCGGAATGAAGGAGGGAAACCCTTGTTGCTGAGCCAGGGCGTCCAAGTGAAGGATCTGCTCTCGGAAACTTGGCAGGCTATGGAACAGCTCCAGGTGCATTGACCGGTATGAGGCTCCCTGTCCGGTAAACGCAAACGCCACCGGGGGAGGCCCCGTCGGTGAGATGGGCTTCTGCAAGTCGACGGAGTCTACCCAGGAGGCCAGCTGCTTTTGCAACTGCTCTGAGTCGGACACCGCAGCGACCAATCGATGGTTGTGGTGATGGCGTCGAGCCATAGTCGTATAGGATAGATGAGACAACGACAGGTCCGGATGAGTATCCACGTATGTAGCGAAACGCTCGAGATTGCCTTTCAAGGAGACCTTGCTTTTGGCCGAGATGGCCACCACATGGGATGAACGGGGGTCGACTCCTGTACGCTCTCGGACGGGGCCTTCTTCAAGCACAACAGATGTATTGCCACCCGCGGCGCTGAAATTGTTCACTACGGCAATCCGAGGCTTGCCCCGGACGCTTTCCCATGGCTGTTTTTCGTACGGGATGTGGAGATTGCGCTTGTCCAAGTCCTTGGGTATCTGCGGATTGATGCTGTGCTTGATGCCCACATGCGGCGGGATGGCGCTCTTTTGAAGCATCAAGACGACCTTAAGCAGGGCCGTCACTCCCGCGACAGCCTCTCCGTGACCGACATTGGCCTTGACGGCGCCGACGTAGAGCGGCTGGCTCGGGCTTCGACGCTTCGTAATGGGAGCAAACACATCCGTGACGGATTTCATCTCCTCAAAGTCGCCCGCTTGGGTGCCGGTGCCGTGCAGCTCCACGTAGCTGACATCGTGGGAATCAATGCCGGCATTGCGCAGCACGTCCCGGAACAGGAACGCCTGGGCACCAGCGTGGGGATGAGTGATCGACACTGCGTCAGCCGAATGGTTCGTCGCTGCGCCGCGAATCACGCCGAGGATGTTGTCATTGTCGGCCTCCGCATCTTCCAGCCGTTTCATGACGAACGAGACCACCCCGTCCGCACGACAGTACCCGTCGGCCTCGCAGTCCCAGGTCTTGCACGCGCCGGGGATCTTGGACAGGAAGTGGCCGCGACTCAAGCCAGCGAAGGCGTCGGAGTTGGTCAAGACGTTCATGCCCCCGACCACCGCCGTGTCCGTCGAGCCGTTCCACAGCGAAGTACAAGCCGCCTAGTCCACCGTCAGCAAGAGATCATCACCTGTGGGAAAGCCAGCGCAGTCACTTACCTCGACGGTTGCCAGACTGGAGGAGCAGGCGGTGTCAATACTGTAACTCGGGCCCCAGAACTTGAAGAAATAGTTGATTCGTCCCGGGCCAAATGCGCGACATCCGCCGGTGATGAAGTACGTATCAACTTCCTGCGCGGTATTCACCTCGCGGTAGTCGTCACTCGCTTGGCCATAGAACGTGCCAATGCGGTGCTTGTTTGTCGCCGGCGTGCGATTCGGGACATATCCTGCGCGCTCCAGGGCTTCATACGCTGTCACCAGAGCCAGCCGCTGCATGGGGTCGGTCTGTTGCGCTTCCCGAGGGGACATGTTGAAAAACGGTGCATCGAAGAGGCCCGGCTCGTCAATAAAGCAGCCGTACGGTGTATGACTGGTGTTGACTCTTTTTCCCGCCGGGTCGTAATGGGTTTCGACGTCAAACCGATCCGGTGGGATCGTCCGGGAGACGTCCAGTCCTTTCTCCAGGACGTCCCAGAACTTCTCGGTATCCGTCGCTCCGCCGGGCAGCCGACAGGACATGCCCACAATGGCGATCTTGGATTGAGAGGGCTCCCTAGGGGTACTGTCCTCGGCCGCTCGCGAGACCCAGGACATGACCTCCTCCGTGGTGACTTGGAAGCCGCGCAGTTCCGTGTTCACCGCAGCGATGAGGTCGTGAATGGGGAGCGATATCCGGAAGACCAACACCTGGAACTCGGATGGAGAGAGAATGTTGATCTGGTCCAGTGTGCCTTGGCTGACGTTGTCCCATTGGATCGCTTGGGTGAGGATTTCAGAGATGACCTTCTCGAACAAGTCGGTGGCGGTGTTGGCAGGGAAGGGGTTTCCGCTGCTTGGAGAGAGTATGGGGATTCGAGGTACCATTCTGGCACTTAACTCGCCCAATGGCTTCGTCCGTACGACGTGCTGTACGTGGGCCTCCGTGTAGATGTGTTTTGCATGGCATAGTCCGCTGAAGACTGGCAGGGGGATGAATCGACGATCCCGGAAAAAGTCCGACGTGCGGAAGAGAGCTTTCAGTCTCGACGGTGGACCGCTGATGGTCACGGAGCTTTGACTAAAGGCACTGATGAATATCTTGCTTGTCTCGGGTGTTCTCTGGTGGATAGATCAGTCGGGCCCAAACGTTGTCTTCAGGCGAAGTGGGTTTATACTCACCTCCTTCGTGTGTATGGCATCAAGCTCTTGCTGAACCTCCGGCCGTGTCACGTTTGGGAGTACATATGCCCAACTATCTGGAGTGCCGTGGCTGACCAATTCGCGAGGCTGCAGATTCTGTGATATGTCGTCGACGAGAACCCCGAGACGGAAGGCTATGCGTACAACCTCGGGGCCGACATATGCAATGTCTGCTAATGTCTGCGACAGCGAGACAGCTGCGGCTGATAACAGGCCTATTCCCAGTCCCGCCAGGTATGTGTGAGCTGACTCAAGGTCATATCTTTCAGGGAAAGTCTCAAAGTAGCTAGGTCCGAGGGTTAGCGAACATTCCTGTCACTGCAGTCCACATGGAGAGACATACCCGATGAATGTTGCCAGTTCAACGGCACAGAGTAGCACTCCATCTATCGATCCACTCAAGGGACCCTGGCGCAGGTCTGGGTAGTCCGCCAAGGTCAAAACCGATTCGAAAGGGGGTAGCAACTCTTTCAACGCCGGTGGCAGCTGGCAGGCCTCCTCGCGGATTGCTAGAGTTGCATCCTGTAGGAAACGGGCCAGAATGTGATGCCGTCTATCCTTGCTGCGGAGATGTAATTGACGAGCCAGACTTGGGAGATCATCGGAGGGAAATTCGTTGCTGAAATATGCGAGCTTCATCTTGCGGAACTCCCCTGGAGAGCCTGTCGACGGTGTAAAGTCCATGTTCCTCATCGCCCTGTTCGTTTCGACAGGACTAGGCTGTTGGATTTGCTATACTGAACTCTGGCAATAAGGACCAGATAGCTTGCCGTTTTCGAAAAGGGGTCCAAGTAGGATTCTTTATAACAGCAATGGGCTGTGAAAATTGCGCATGAGATTAAGCATATCTCACGCCTCTCGGGCCAAGACAGCTCGGCGTATATGAGACGGGTTTCAGGCTCTTTTGACTCGATCGCCGTCTACTTCGGCAATTACCCTGGCCCAACCAAGCCAGCTAAGGCGCCCGGCAGCTCGGGCTAAATGCCTTCGGCATATATAGGCATGTTCCAGAACGTCCAGCCGTGGAATGCTCCGAACTACCCAGCCCAGCTGATGTGCGTTGATCTGACCTGGTATTTGCTGTGATTTGATTAAGCCATAGCAACCCGGAAAAGCTGCCATCACACACCAACTCTTCACTATCTCTCGCGTACGTGATTCAGTCAATCCATTAACAGTCGTTGCCAATTCCGACAACTATGAAGCGAGGAGGCTATCGCCAAATCAACAAGGCACTCAACATATGTGCTTTCGAGGACTATCTAGACACCCAGCAAGATCATTTGCCCAAGCTTGACGACGTCGAGCAGATTAGTCCACGCGTCCTTCGCGTGCTGGGTCAGAATGCAGGGAAGGTATGCTTCTGAGATCGATTTCCTCACAGTAATGATGATTTTATGCCGCTCAGTCACTGACGTCGTCGACAGTTCACACTCCAAGGGACCAACACGTACATCGTGGGCACCGGGCGAGAAAGATTGATCATCGACACCGGCCAGGGCATTCCTGAATGGGCCGATCTCATCTCCGCTACTCTGGAAGATTCCGATATTACTCTCTCCCATGTGCTCCTGACACATTGGCACGGCGACCACACTGGCGGTGTCCCTGACCTCATCAGACTGTATCCTCATCTTTCCGGGTCGATCTTCAAACACAGTCCCGGCAAGGGTCAGCAGTCTATTGATGATGGCCAAGTGTTCCAGGTCGAAGGCGCCACGATCCGTGCCGTGCATGCCCCGGGACATTCCCACGACCACATGTGCTTCATTCTCGAAGAAGAAAACGCGATGTTTACCGGAGACAACGTCCTCGGACATGGCACCAGCGCAGTGGAGCTCCTGGGCACGTGGATGGCTTCACTCAAGACCATGCGATTGTCCGGCTGTGGTATAGGCTATCCCGCACACGGAGCTGTCATTGCCAATCTTCCTGCCAAGATTTCCGGGGAACTGGACCAGAAGGCGAGACGGGAGGCCCGAGTTGTGCAGACATTAACGCGAATCAAGAAGGAAGAGCAGAGCAAGGGGCGAAGCAAGGGGAGTGTGACCGTCCAGGAGCTGGTGACGGCCATGCATGGCAATGAATTGGACGACCAGGTGCGCACCATGGCGTTGGAACCATTTATCAATGAGGTCCTCGTGAAGCTTGCGGGGGATGACCGTGTCGCCTTTGAGGTCCGTCGAGGCGAAAAGAGGTGGTTTGTAGTGAATAGTGCAACGTCAAGTCAATGAGTTCCATGTACAGGAGATGTAAGCAAATATCAGTCGGGAGAGAAGGCAAGCCTTTTTTTGCTTTATTGATTTGAAATCTAGATACTGCCATATACTTGATAGAATGTCTGTCGTCAATGATTCCAGGAACGCTGGGTAGTTGGTTTTGCGACCAATTCAAGTATGAAATTCGGATCGCTTCGTCTTCTTCTTGTCTTCCGAGTTTATACTACCTCTAATATCGTGAATGTGATTGTAGCAAATCCCTCGGATATCCATGTCAAGACATTAAGAGACAGTATGTTCTAAGCGTAAAGTATATCGTCCGAGTGATACGTAGGGGACCGTTTTCTTCGAGCAAAGCGAAGCTCAATCAAGCGTCCGTCAGAGTGATCGCGAAACCACCCAAATCGTCTTTCGAACAATGAGTAGGACCGAGGGCCCCCTGCACAGGTAGTCATCGGGCTCGGCACAAAGAATCGGTCATCGTGACATACCGGGTTTCGGAGGCTGAATCCCTCGGGGTTCGGAAATTGTTTCGGGCAGAGGATTCCGTCCCTCCAACTTCACGAGGTATGGAGGAATTCCTTAAGAAGACAGCAGCCCCAGGCTTTTGTCTGTAACCAGCAGTACGACTCTACGGGGCGATCAGGCTAAACGTTGACCGTACAAATATGGACCGCCAACCGAAAACCCTCGCCGACGCGGTACAGCTCATTCAGACGGCCGAGATTATCTCCAAGACCGTCCAGACAATTGTCGCAGAGTGGGCCAACGAAGCGGAGGTTTTCAAGAAGAGCGCATCTTCTGAAGGTGCCAAAGCAGGACGTGTCCTACCGAGCCATGAACTGTTCAAAGCTCAGCGCACAATCGCAGCCGCCATCGGCAAATTGACGGAGCTGGTGTCGGAACCCAGTGTCAGAATCCTCGAAGTCGCCAATGAATATCAGGAATCCCGCGCCCTGTACATTGCGGTCGAAAGACGCATTCCGGATATCCTCGCGCCTCATGACAATGAGGGTGGCTTGTCCATCACGGAAATCAGCCAGAAGAGCAGCATTGAGCATCGAAAGCTTTGTGAGTGGTAGACTCGAAGGCAAGCTGTTGGAAGGGAAGAAACACTGACAAAATTCCAGCTCGTGTCCTCAGATACCTTTGTTCGATGGGCATCTTTTGCCAGACCGGCCCTGAGGTTTTCGCCAACAATGCGATTTCCGCATGTTTGGTTGCAAATGAGCCTCTTCGTGCGTATGTCCGGTTGACCGGCAGCGAAGCCTTCAGTGCGTCAGATCGGCTGCCCAAAACCCTCCTCGACCCTTCAACGGGCCCATCCTACGACGTGAATAGAACTGCTTGGCAGGATGCCATCGGGACGACCAAGCCTCGATGGGAATGGATAGAGGAAAGAGTAGAGCAGGACAAACTTCTTGAGTCGGGCAACCATTATCCAGGAATTCCCAGTCTTGTACTGGAACCGCAGCCCAAAGCCGAAGATGGTCTGGTGGCAAGGCCAGAACTGGAAATCATGGGGTTGGCCATGGTTGGCGGTGGACGAGTCTTCGGTGCCGCTCATGTGTATGGTACGAAACTGCGGCCCCTTCCAAACAGCACGAGAGGGCTCTCTAACCAACGACTCTGCAGATTTCCCATGGGCATCGCTGGGCAACTCATTGGTTGTCGATGTAGGGGGTGGCGTGGGCGGCTTTCCGCTTCAGCTCAGCAAAGTTTACCCGGATTTGCGGTTCGTCGTCCAGGATCGAGGTCCAGTTGTTCAACAAGCATTGGAAAGAGTTTGGCCGAAAGAGAACCCAGCGGCTCTCAAAGACCAGCGGGTGCAGTTTATGGAGCACAGCTTTTTCGATAAAAATCCCGTCGAAAACGCCGATGTGTATTACCTCCGATATGTGCTGTATGTGTCCAGAGTGCCCCAGTCGAAAGGCAAGCTAACTTTTTTTTTTTTTCAGCCACGATTGGTCGGATGACTATTGCATCAACATCCTGTCGCGCATTCGTGAAAGCATGGGGCCAAAATCTCGCTTGTTGATTTGCGAGCAGGTGATGAACACCACCATTGGTGATCCAGACTTGACCTCAGCCCCGTCGCCTCTGCCGGCCAACTATGGCTTCCACGCCAGATTCAGTCATAGTCGCGATCTCACTATGATGGCATGTATCAACGGCATCGAGAGGACTCCTGAAGAGTTCAAAACTCTTCTGAAGGCTGCTGGGCTGGTCTTGAAACGGATATGGGAGTGCAGAAGTCAGGTTTCATTGCTGGAGGCGGTGCTGGCAGATGTTGGTTCGGGATAGCTTTTCATCCCGGTAGACAGTTTTCGCGCTTCTGTTGCTTAGTCTGTCCAGAATGCGTTTTTGGGCAGAGTGCTCAGTACATGCGAGAAGTAGGATCCATGGAATCAAGATGATGAACAACTGATAGCGATCGGTATTGCCTCCAAAGCCGTCCTGTAGAGCCTGAATGCATACAGAATGATGATCAGATGGGGGAGCAGGTCAACTACCCAAACCCATCATTCAGCAGGAAAAGGCGATTGATTGATAAGATTATCTCGGATTTTTCGCGCGCCGATCTTTAAGGCGCTAGTCCCGGGGCAGTCTAGCAGATCACATGAGCGGACGCGAGGGCTGTACCCTAGGTCACATGAAGTGCCACCCGGAAGGAGAGTTACTCCGGCATTAGCGCGGCCCACAAGAGCGACGGCGCCATTTTGTCTCCTGCGCTGAAATTCATCGACTTCTCTCTTTTTCTTCTCCCCGTCAATCCCGTCACCCAGCGTCAACTCAGTCGACAAAATGGTAAGCTCACAACAACATCCAATGTCTTTTTGAAGATATCTTCTAGTCTCCCTTCGTAAAGAAGGAGAGGCGCCTTCGCCCACCTCTGCGCAACGAGTCGTGTGATGAAGAATTTCGATCCATCTCATGGCGTTTCGCACGTAGCGAAGTACATTCCGCTGGTCGTACACATCCTCGCATCGCGCTCACCACCCATGCAAGAGTTTGGCGAAATCCCTCTTGTCTGCAGGTGTCGCAGTGGGAGGTGTCTGCGCCGGTGATGATTTTGGCTGGAGTCGCCAACAACGAACCTAGTCGGGTGAAACCACTAGGATCGCTGTTGGTGTTCTCTCTAGAGTTCAAGGAAGATACAGCACAGTGTTGGAACACAATTCGCTGATCTTCTTTTCTCAATGACAGCCCGCCACCAAGTCCGGAAAGAAGACTGCTCCCCTCCCTTACCCCCAGGGTAAGGCTGGTGCTAGCAAGAAGGGCCCCAAGGTAAGCACAAAATCCCACACGGGTACCCCCGAGAATACGGCAATGAAACTAACCTATTCGTGACAGAACCCCCTGATCGAGAAGCGCTCGCGCAACTTCGGTATCGGCCAGGACATCCAGCCCAAGCGCAACCTCAGCCGCTTCGTTAAGTGGCCCGAGTATGTCCGTCTTCAGCGCCAGAAGAAGATCCTCAACCTCCGCCTGAAGGTCCCTCCCTCCATTGCGCAGTTCCAGAACACTCTGGACCGCAACACCGCCGCCCAGACCTTCAAGCTCCTCAACAAGTACCGTCCCGAGACCAAGGTTGAGAAGAAGGAGCGTCTCCACGCTGAGGCTACCGCCGTCGCTGAGGGCAAGAAGAAGGAGGATGTCTCCAAGAAGCCCTACCACGTCAAGTACGGTCTCAACCACGTTGTCGGCCTCGTCGAGAACAAGAAGGCCTCTCTTGTCCTGATTGCCCACGACGTTGACCCCATTGAGCTGGTTGTCTTCCTCCCCGCTCTCTGCCGCAAGATGGGTGTCCCTTACGCCATCATCAAGGGTAAGGCCCGTCTCGGTACCGTTGTCCACAAGAAGGTATGCATCTTGTCCTAGCCATCCACGCTTATACCACATCCTAACATAACTACCTCAGACCGCTGCTGTCCTCGCCCTCACCGAGGTCCGCTCCGAGGACAAGGCCGAGTTCACCAAGCTCCTCTCCGCCGTCAAGGAGGGCTACACCGACAAGTACGAGGATGCCCGCCGCCACTGGGGTGGTGGCATCATGGGTGCCAAGGCTGTCGCCAAGCAGGAGAAGAAGCGCAAAGCCGTTGAGGGTGCTCTCAAGATCTAAGCTAGTTAACCCCTAGCTGAGAAATCTTGGTGACCACTTGACGGGCGGGCGTTTTCTATACCTAATCGACGATCTTGATGACCTAAAAACCTCTAAAAGTTTTTTTCCTTGTGACTCCCGAAAAATGGCCAGACAAAGAAAGAAATCCATAGGGACACTCACATACGATTGGGGGGCGGGCAATTGATATCCATTCGGTGTTTTATTCAGGGGACTGAGGGGGTTCAATCTCTTTCTGCTTTATCGATGGCATAATAGCTTAGATGCGGTGGAAAGCCTTGTTCTCTCTTTGGGGCACCCCGATCATAAGAATCCCAATCCATCTTGATGGTCGATCTGGCTTTTCTTCTCTTTTTTTTCTCTTTATCAGTTACGCTTTTATGTACACCCTGCAGATACCCTTGAATGCATTTCAGACCTCACTATGCTTCCCTCGTAGGAAAATACTAAGCATAGCATTCATGTGGAGTCTGTCTGCATTTGTAAGACTGGGAGGGTCTATTCTTGTGTAGTTGTAAGCTTGATTAAGGACTTCCACCATGCCACGTCGCACAGGTAGACATCTTACTTCACCCGTGGGTGCAAAATATCTTACTCCGTATGGCTTTGATCGCATTGCTCGCCCCCTGAGTGAAATGAAAATAGAACTCTATCGCCCATATAATCAAATGCACGCACAGTATATAGTGCTTAAGTCTATACAACACGTCATGCATGGAGGAGACGATGGACGAAAGCGAAGGTGATGATGGTGGTATGAAAACACGCATAAACCCAGCAATCAGGTAATATGGAAGCAAGCAAGCAAACAACAGAGCAGCAAAGCAAACAATCGACCCAGAATGCAAAACAGACCCCAGATCGGATCAGACCAGATCTTTTATTTCCCTTGACCCATTTGGTATGCCCCCTTCCAGATTCATATAGATAAATGAAGTACACCGATGTTGCCAGAGGATAACAGAAACACAGCAGACCCATCAATTAAGAAAACAAAAGACAAAACATAGAATCGAGCTAGCCAGCCCCGCCCAAGCAATGAGATAGTTATCCGTCAACCCCTTCCCCTGGTAAGCCGAGTGTATGTGAAACAACTGTGGAAAGAGACAGCAATAGGAGAAAAACAAAATATAGACGAGAAGGAAGGTCCTTAAGTCGGTGTCAAGAAAACAAGCTAAGAAGAGAAGAAGCGAAAAGACGAATCGTGTATAATGTTCATTCGATCGTTAGCGTGGAGCAGGCTGTCGGGAGAGTCCTTGTCTCGCCTGGATATCATGTTGTTAGTATCAAGATCATGAATGACGCGGTGTAAAAAAGAAGCAGCATACCTTCATCTGCTCGATCCGCGCCTTCAGTTGACTCGTGACCTCTGCGGCTCTCTTCCAGTTTTCAGCAGGCTCGCCGCTCCGGGGGGCCTGTTCCTCTCCAGAGGCGCTGCCCGATCCCATGAGTGATGAGCGAGTCGGACTCGCCATGCCAGAGAAGCCAGCGCCGCCGTATGTTGGGCTGAACTTCCGTCGACCCAACCCTCCGTCTCGGCTACCAAGTCCGGGAGACTCCATGCCGTTGTTTTCTTTCTCCTCGCTGGGACTGGCTGATGCGTAACTCCGCGATTGTGCGCTGTCAAATCGTCCACCCATGTGAAGGCCTCCTCCGCGCGGAATACCACCGTATCCGTTGTTGCCCGGATCTTGGTAAACATTGGTATCAGGCATGCCCATGTTCATACCATCAGCCATGGTGGCAGGTGGGCTCATGGCACTGGCACGCAGAGCCCGGGCGAGCTCACGCTTGAGACGCTCGATCTCTCGTTGTTGCTTCTGAACGGTCTGCTCAGCCGCCTCTGCATCACTTCGCGCACGAACGAGCTGTGTCTCCTTGGCTTTGATGCTCAGAACGTCCCTCGTGTGGTCTTCAATCAGTTGGGCGTTTTGGTTTTGCAACTCGGTAACTTGAGAATTGAGCTTCGTCCTCTCTGACTTCAGATCCTCGGTCATCCGCGTGAAGCGCTCCTTTTCAAGACGCAGCTCATCCAACTCTGCCCTCTCCGCGGCAGACATTCCACTCATGGGAGGCGCAGCAGGAGCAGGAGCAGGTTCGCTTGGAGGTGCGGGCTTAGCTATCGGGCGACCGGCCAGGCCTCGTCCTAGACCAAACTTAGGGGCAGCCGGGGCAGCTGGTTGTTCCTCCGTAGGTGGTGAGATGACTCGGCGCTGCGGAGATGCCAACCCACCGGGGCCACCCAATTTCTTTTGAAGCTTGAGACCCGATCCAGGCGTTGGGAGGCCGCCAGCTCTAGGAGGTCCGGCCAGTTTCGACGGGATTGATCGAGGCTTAGGCGGTGATGGTGCTGGTGGCTCTTCTGCGGGAGGCGCAGCGGCGGGCCTCTTCACTCCAATAGTCGGTTTCTTCATTCCTCCGACAGGCTTCTTCGCTGCCGCCGGGGCAGGTTTCACCACAGGCTTCGGCCGATCTTTCGCCTTGACCTCGGCGGTCTCATAGAACTCCTTGATTTTTGTCTTGCGGATATCATCCAGTCCATCGAGGAAGGGGTTCATCGCGCGTTCGCCCATGATCTTCATAAGCGTACCGAGAATCTCTGCACCTCCTGCACGATTGACCTCCGTAGACTCAGTCAGCAGCTTGGTGGCGGCGTCCGCGATCGACTTGACTTCGGCCTTCGATGGGACATCCCTCGTAGTACGAAGACAGCGAATCAGGAATTTGAGGGTCTCCTGTTTCACTTGAGGGTTTTTGTGCTTCAGGAATTCCAGGATATCGTCCAGGCAGTCCGACAAGCTCGTTGCGGAGAAGACCCCGTCGAGAGCCTGGCCCAGGGCTTCAGAAACACTCTGCTTCTTCTCCTTGAGGCGCTCCATGATAGGTGTCATGACTGTGGATCGGTGTTTGGAGAAACTGCTGCGAAGACCTTTCGCAAGAAGGTCGATACAGTTGGCTGCAACCGTCACGACAGCAACGTTAGCATCTTTCATGCACTTCGCCAACGCTCGAATGATATCGTCGAAGTGGCCGTCCTTGATCCGGGGTACGTTCGCAGCGGCGTATAGCGCATCCAACGCATCTTTCCGATCCTTCCACTTGGACGATGCAACCTGGTCCAACATATCCTTGGGGAGCTTTGACAAGACATCCACAGGCTCTGCCAGGTCGAATGCGTCGACCTCACCGGCGTCTTCTTCGACATAATCCTCGCCTCCTTCCTCACCATCACCACCACCGGCTTCCGGGACAGCGCTAGCAGCAGCCATCGCATCTTGCTGCGCTCGAGTCAATCTTTCCTGTTTAGGTTGAGGTTCCTGCTTAGCGCCTTCGAACAGTTTCTCCAAATCCTGCTGCTGAACAGGCTTCAGCTCGCCCCAAAACAACGGCTTGATAGCTTCTTTCAGCCATCGGTACAACTCAACCGTGAGATTCTGAGCTTCAGCACGGACGTTCTTATCAGCATGGCCGAAAACCTTCGGCAAGGCCTTGAGCACGGGCTTAGGATCGACAATCTTGCAACCGAAATTATGGTAAATCGCTCGCAACCCAGCAAGAGTTGCCGCAATCACCTTCGGAGTCTTATGCGACAACCCCGGCAGGATCTCCTCAATCACCGGATCCGCCTTATCCACCTCAACGCACAGCAAAAGCGCCTCAATCGCATTCTGTTTCGCAGCCGGTCGCGTCGACGGGAGTCCCTTTTCAACAATCGGATAGACGGTACTTGCCCGAGTCCTGTTGTAAACCCCAACTCATCAGCCCAACGAACGGAACCCCTCCCCCTCTTCCCCCACCGCCGGGAACGGAGAATAAAAGCGCGACAAAAAATCAAACCAGGACAAAGACGGACAACGCACCTAGTGCAGGTCTGGACACCGCCATATTTCAAAAACGAACAGTAACACCCAAGACCCTCCTGTTGGGCAGCAACATTAGAGTCCGCCACGGCGCCCTTCCATAGTCCCGCGTCCAGCAACTCGCGGAAGATGGGGTCGGATTCGTCTGAGGTTTTCTCGATCTGTTGTTTGGCGTCTTCGTAGCCTTCTTTGCGGACTTTCCAGTTCTGCGGTCATCGACGCGGCACGGATTAGTATGCGTGGTGGGGGGTTGGATATGGCGGGGGGTTGGCGAGATTGCGCCGTCGAAGACGGGGCTCACCTTGTGTGCGAAGCGCTCGGGTAATGGCAGGGAGGAGAAATCCTCCTCTCCGTCAGGCATGATGACGGGGTGGGTGTGCTGGAAGTGACGAGGGGACTGTTAGCGAATGTGTCCGGAGAGATGCTGCGGAGTAGCCCGATCGCGGGGCACGTCGAAGGGAAGGTCGGAAAGCCGATCTTGGGATGTTGCTGATGACGAAAAGCCCATCGGTGTACGGGGAGCAATGATTCAACGCTCCGTAGTGATGGCTGTTTACTCACACAACTTCAGGATGCAGAAAGACGCAGGTCTCCGGGAACCGGTGGGACAGATGCCAGGGGGGTCCAGAACCCGCGGATCCAGGGTTCAAGACGAAGGGCGACAAAAGCGCAGGGGTACAGGCGGCGTAGTTGGTGGATTTCACTACCGAAAGTGAAATTAAGATGGCTCGTGGGGGTGGTGAGGGGGCCAAGTGGAAGATGAGGTCCGGTGGGAGAAGAAGAGTAAACAACGGTTAAGTCGCTGGGGTGACTTGACCCGAAAAGGAGCAAGGCTTGGCATGCCTCAGGCACCAGAAGTCTCTGGCAGCCATCGAGGAAAGACAGGGAAACACCGCAGTCGATTGCTAGATACGATCACTAGAACAATGCAATATAATACACTTCAATTGAAACCCGCGAGGAGGCAATCAAGCCCGACCTCCAACAAGTAAAGGGGAGAAAAAAGAAAATAATAACAACACACGTCCCCCAATCAATCATACAAACCAACGATCACAAACCACCATTCTACACCTCAACACCACCCACTCGTTCATGAATCAACCGGCGAATGCGACCAACATGCTCCTTCGACCCCACATATTCACCCTGGCCCTCATTCTGCTCCAGCCGCCGAGCCTCCCGACGCTCCGTCTTCGCAATCCGCTTCGCAACCCGCTCAGCGTCCCGCTCCTCCCTCGTCAACACCGAAGGTCTCTCCTCAATCGCAGAGCCAAACGGCGCAATGATACGCTCCACAACATGCCGCACATTCCGGCTCTTAGGGTATCCAGACGAGAACTCGATCACGTCGCCCTCCCGCAGGGAATTCCGCGGATCCGAGACCAGGAACGTCGTGGCCTTGGGGTACGTCTTGCGGAGATAGGGGTCCCAGGTGGTGTGTTGATGGCTGACGCGGACGGTGCGGTCCATGCGGCCGACGGAGACGACGGTGCCGGTCTTCAAAGTGTAGGGGTAGTTGCGGAGAGACGGGGGGACGACGGCTGAGTTCGTAGTAGGGGCGGGAGTTGACGGTTCGGTTGATTCGGCGGTGGTGGTAGAATTCGAGCGGCGGAACATTGTCGTTGACGACGGTCCGGAAAAGGTCATGGACTTCGCGGTGGATTGGAATGCCTGCGTCGTCGTTGGCGCGGTGGCAGTGGATCTGAGGATGGAGGAGCGGAGGGGCTGCATCGCCCGGAACAGATGGCTCGGAGACATGATTGATTTGGTTGGATATAGTCTCAACTTTGGGAGCGAAAGATCGTGTAGAGAATATGGAGTTGGTTGACTGAAAGGCAGCTGGGACGCTCCGTGTCGTCGGGAATGGGCAACAGTCGCTTTCGCACGGCGATGGGAACGGACGCGGGTCTTGATCTGGCAGTAATTGGAAACGGTGGGATTGGATTGAATAATATGACCCAAGGACTGGGGCGAGGAATTTCTGATTGTTGCTGGAGCCGGCGAGGTTTGCGAGGGAGGAGCAGCTATATCGACGCCGCGGAAGTCGTCTAAGAATTTCTCTCGGGTGTTTGCACGGTTTGCATCCCAGCGCCTGATTCCCACGCAGCGCCTTTCATGAACGACCAGAATCAAAGATGAAAGATTTGATACATGGCAGATGGTCAAGTTTCACGACGCCTTATTAAGTCTGCTAATCAATGTTTATAGAGTTTTGATGGTTCATGACACCCATGTCGCCGTGAAAGCCAATCACAATAAATCGAGCTCATACAAACGCCACACTATACTCACATACCAACACCGGGAAAAACCAAGATGGCCCCTAGCCATATACCCAGCAACGAAAATCCTGATCAAATAATTACTCTTATCATATTTTCATATAGGTAGCCAAAATGATAACCAATGCAAACATAACACATAAGGGCCCATTTGCCGTGTTCCTGCTCATAGACCTCTTTGAAAAACAAAGCCGATGAGTCGAACCGATTTCATTCATACATATATCCGCACCCTTCTTGATACTGTGGAAACGTAGTCGGGGGAAGGTACCCAGATGGGTTCTATACCAGGGTGCCATCGTCCGTGACTCTCGCGCCATTGACCTGCTCGGTGTTGCCGATGAGAGAGGCCTTTTTCGACTGAAATTTCTCCGCCGAATGGGTCGATATCCGAGTCAATTCTGTGACGAAGGACTGACCCCAGAATGCACTGAGATGGATTAGCTCGATCTTCTGTTTACGTTTCGACGGAACTGAAAGTCTTGCCACGCACCTCGTATACTTGCTGACGTATTTGTCCAGCTTCGAGAAGTTCAAGGCTCTCTGCTCATCACTCATGGTGACGGCCTCCTGGTATGCAGCAGCCAGCTCCTCGGTGTTCCAGGGGTTAATGATGATGCTGCCGTTCAGACTCTGGGCAGCCCCGGCGAATTCGGAGAGTACCAACACACCATGTCGCTTTTGCTGCGTTGCAATATATTCATAGGCCACGAGGTTCATTCCATCGCGGGTGGAGGACACAATGCAGGCATCGGAGACCGCATACAACGCAATCAGTTCATCAAAGTTGACCGATTTGTGCAGGAAATGAATGGGCATGAATTCCACCGTGCCTGTTGACGACATGAGCCCCCAGCCTTACAGAAGGAGATGCGATGGACCTACCGAATTTACCATTGATCCGGCCGACGAGCTCATTGACCACGGCTCGCAAGTTCTGATACTCCTCTACGTCCTGTCGACTTGGGACGGCGACCTGAACGAGCACCACTTTCCCCACCCATTCGGGGTGGTCGCTGAGGAAGACCTCGAAGGCGTGCAGCTTCTGTGGCACACCCTTGATGTAGTCGAGCCGGTCGACGCCCACCATCAGCTTGACGCCCTGGAACTTCTGCTCCAGCATGGCGATTCTCTTCTGGACCTTTTCTTTTTTCAACCCTTCCTGGAACTTTTCCGGGTCGATGCCGATGGGGAAGGCCCCGCAGGCGATGATCTTTCCTTGAAATTCAATTCCATTTGGAGTTGTCGCCAGTCCCCTTGACAGAGCAGACAATCAGTATTAGGAACGTGGATCAGGATCCCGGAGTATACATACAGCAACCGCGAACACGCACTCAGGAAATGCCGGGTATAGTCGTAGGTGTGGAACCCGATGAGATCACAGTGAAGCACGCCCAGCAGGAGCTCATTGCGAACCGGCAAAATCCGGTAGATCTCACTACTCGGGAACGGCGTGTGCAGGAAGAACCCTATCTTGACATTCTCCTTGCTATCTCCGATCTCCTCTCGAAGCATCTCGGGGAGCAGCATGAGATGATAGTCATGGACCCAGATCAGGTCCCCGTCTCGCACCTCCTTTGCAACGGCCTTGGCAAAGAGGCGATTGGCCTCGCGGTATGCTTCCCACGCGGATTCGTCAAAGGTGATCTCGCCCGGGTGGTAGTGGAACAGCGGCCACAGGATGGAATCTAGCTCCCGGAGCTGGTCAGCATGCTGCATCATATGGGGAAATCCCGTCCGAAAGACCGGATCGGAGTCGAGGGTGGAACTCACTCGAAAAGCCATTGTAGTGTCGATCGGCCAGTTCGTCGTCGATGAACACCGGAATGGCGTTGTACTCGTCCTTCAATCGCTGTTTGACAATCGGGATCTCCTCTTCGGGCACCTCCAATCCGGGCCAGCCGTACCATTGGAACGTGGTGGACTTGGACAGGCCGCTGAGCCCGCTCACCAGGCCGCCGGAGGACATGGAGAAGTCATACTTGCCATCCTCGGACCGTTTGATGGTAATGGGGAGACGATTGGAGACGAGGAGGAGCCTCGCATCGTTCTTGATTGGGCTTTCGAGGGACGGCATTGTTGCGGTGGGCGGGGCTGCAAGAGCGATGGGTTCAATCGACAAATCGAACCCGGGTGACACCCCTCACTGATAGGTATCGGCGGACGGAGTCGGTGACGGAGAAAAGCAAGGACGCCGCCAAACTTAAAGATGCGCCAGGTGAACCGGCCAAGGAGGGGCAGAAAAAAAATATAGAGAGATGTGGATGATGCTCGAGCGGGAATGGCGCACCGATGGCTCCCCCTCCGACAAGAACAATCAATCCGGGATGAATAGGATTGGCAATACCGGAAGTAATGCCTGGAGTAACCCTGAATGAGTGGGGAGAGAGGGTGAGTGCGATAGCGATACAGACACCGAGACTAAAGGAGAAGGCGGAGGCAGACCAGCCCACGAAACGGGGAGACAGAGGGAGTGACCTCAGCGCCCAGTGGGACAGACGGTCTCAGCCAGACGCGCGGACCAACAGTCCCAAGCTTGGGCAAGAACGGGGGAAAGCAGACCGGCTCCTCACTAGCAAGCGCATGAACAGCAGGACAGCTGGTGGGGGAGCGCAAGGAAGTCGGGAGGAGAATCAGCGGAGGGGGTTTTAATTGAAGTTGCGGGTGGCCGACGAGCCGATGAGGTCAGACGGACGACGGTTCAGCTCCCCGCCAGTCAGCGGGCCGTCGATGATGCCAACACTGCCAAACCCCCACTCCAGCCATGATGCTCGGATGCGCTTGCCATGCTCTGCCCCGGTGGCAACTTGCCAGGGTTCTGGTTGTCATTCTGCCATTATCCAGCTGTTCATCCAGATGAACCACCGGGAGAAGTTCTGTTGAAGACACCACCACCACTCAACAGATATATTAATACATCTCCATCACACACCAACCCTCACAACACACATACTAGAGTCGAGCCAAAGCTAGACCAAAGAGAGAATACATACATCGCGCAGAAAGCTCAGAGAGCAGACTTGCCCCCTTCCAACATCCACCGCCCATCTCCCTCATCATGCCTCACCTGCCCCTCCGCCTCCAACTTCAGCAACACCTGCACCACCCCATGCGACGCCGGCAGATGCAAGTTCTCCGGTACATTGCGATAGATCACCTTGACCAGCTCGATCGGCGTCCACGACCGTTTCCGCTCCGGCGATGCCTCCCCCTCGGCCACCTCCAATTTGCCGTACCGTAGCACCCGCACCACCTCGTTTTCGCGCTGCTGCCGATGCGCAATATACTCGCCGATCCGGGCGGTGGCGCTCTCAATCACCGCCCCATGGCCCGGGTATCCCCGGCCAGAGACGCGGTGTTGCATGCGCTGCAGGCTGGAGAGGTAAACTTGGAGATCTTCAAACACCGCCGTACCATGACCAAGGACATCTAGGACCATTCCCCATCAGTATCCCCACACACACACACACGCGTAGGCAGAAAAGAAGAACCATGGGAGAAAGCAGAGGGAAAGAAAAGCAAGAAAGAAGGGAAGGAAAAGAGAAGAGAAACTTACTATCCCCCGTGAAAATCGCATCTTCTTCCTCCAACACAAACGCCATATGGTCCACCGTATGCCCCGGCGTATGACACGCCTTCAGCGTCGCCCCTTCCACCTGAAACACCTGTCCATCCTCAATATCCGTCTGTCCCTCGTCCGGCTGGTGTTTATACACCGTCACTTGCGGGCACAGTTTCAATAGATCATCAAGGCCCTTCACGTGGTCCCCGTGCCAATGCGTCAGAAGCGCCTGTTTCACCGTGGCCTTTTCCTCCGACAGTACGGTCTTCAGGTTAGCCGCCCAAGCGGGCTTGCCTTCACCGGTGTCGAGGAGGATGCGCTGGGCTCCCCGACCGATCAAATAGGTGTTGGTTCCTAGAGGGCAAAATGATCGTTCAATAACGAATGCCCAAGGGGGGTCATTGATTGGAAGTAACGTTCATGACTCACGCACCTTGGAGGGTGAACTGGCGTATCGTCAGTTTCATCTCTGAATATCACGTTGGAGAGGACAGAACGTACTTTGCCTGGGTTACCACCAAGGATCCGTACCACTGAGGCACTGAGTCTCTCCACTTCGGGGAGAGGAACAACGTTGGCCATCACCGCGGATCGCTGTCCCGGTTAGTCGTTTGTCCCCAGCAGACAAGACAGTCAGAGTACATACTCTCGGTGTATACAATCTTCTGGGTCAGCTCCAAGGAATCGAGTACTGGTAGCCCGCCGTCGGTTGCAATGTATTCAACGCCCTGCCGGATGGCGGAAGCAAGTCTATCAATTCGGGAACGTCGTGGGGAAGCAGCGCATGGATGATCCACGGGGTGATGCAGCCGACGCCTGACAAGGATAGTCGCAGGGCACTGACGGCAGATCTTCAGGTACAGAGCGAGAAGAACCACTTCTACTCAAGGTGAAGTTCCCCTTGTGTTTCCCCATTATATACCGGCCGCTACCACTCGAGCGGGGCATTGGGCTTTCTCCAAACCTCGGCAGAGCACGCAATGCGCCTTATGTCAGCCAGAAAGTGAACACGTTATGCAGGTATAATTCCTCATGCCAAACCTCGTTCACTATATGAGTAGGATAGGAATCCAAGACAGGGCTCAGAACAGAGCATTTACGGGAATAGCTGAACAGAAGGAAATATGGTATGCATGCAGTCCCTAACATACAATAGTTGATATAGGAAAAAAGAAACACAAGACTATATCCATGGCGTCCACCCGAGCTCAGAAGGGTACAAAAGGCAGACACAACAAAAGAAGCAAATCGTTAAAATTTTTCGCACGACTCCGCATTTCCCATCAAAGAAAATACCACGATCAGCAGCCGTCATCAACCCCTTGCTGCTCTCCACCGAAACATCATTGCCAGGCGATGGGCAAGTGTTGAAACATACCACCAGCGGAATTAGGTGGTCCTGTCACTTCAACAAACATAGTGTACAAACGATCCCGAATCAACCAGGGATCCAGCATGGACCCTCATCTCTGTCGACATGGGAGACTTAAGCCTTGCGGGACATGGTGTTGAGGGCAGAGCCGTCCTTGAACCACTCGATCTGGGACTCGTTGAAGGTGTGGTTGAGGGTGACATCATAGGGGGCGGAACCATCCTTGGGGTGGACACGGAGAGTCATGGGCTTGCCAACGGCAATCTGGGTGCACAGGAGGTCGACGGTGTCCTCAGGCTGGATCTTGTCGTAGTCGGCGGGGTCGGCGAAAGTCAGAGGGAGCATACCCTGCTTCTTCAGGTTGGTCTCGTGGATACGAGCGAAGGAGCGGGTGATGATGGCAAGACCACCAAGGTGACGGGGCTCCAGAGCGGCGTGCTCACGAGAAGAACCCTCACCGTAGTTCCAGTCACCAATGACAACCCACTTGACGCCACGGGCCTTGTAGTCACGGGCGGTGGCAGGGACGGCATCGTACTTGCCGGTGAACTTGTTCTTGACGCTGTTGGCCTCGCCGTTCTCAGCGTTGACGGCACCGATCAGCATGTTGTTGGAGATGTTGTCCAGGTGGCCACGGTACTTCAACCATGGGCCAGCCATGGAGATGTGGTCAGTGGTGGTCTTGCCCTGGCACTTGATCAAGATGGGGATGCCGGTGGCGTCCTTGCCGTTCCAGGCCTCGAAGCCAGCCAGGATCTGGAGGCGGTCGGAGGTGGGGGAGACAGCGACGTCGATGGAGGCACGGTCCTGGGGAGGGGCCTGGTAGGTGTCACGGCCGGGGTCGTAGCCCTGGGAGGGGAGACCATCACCGGAGGGAGCAGCCAGCTTGAACTCCTTGCCATCCTTGTCCTTCACAGTGTCGGTGAGGGGGTTGAACTTGAGGGTGCCAGCAACGCACATGGCAACGACAAGGTCGGGGGAGGCGACGAAGGCGTGGGTGGCAGGGTTGGCATCGTTACGACCGGTGAAGTTACGGTTGTAAGAGGAGATGATAGAGTTGGGGGTACCCTTGGCAACATCCTTACGATCCCACTGACCAATGCAGGGACCGCAAGCGTTGGCAAGGATAACACCACCGAACTCCTCGAGGGTCTGGAGCTGACCATCACGCTCGATGGTAGCACGGATCTGCTCGGAGCCGGGGGTCACGGTGAAGAGAGACTTGGACTTCACACCGTGGTTGAGGGCATCCCGGGCGATGGAGGCAGCACGGGACATATCCTCATAGGAGGAGTTGGTGCAAGAGCCGATGAGACCGACCTTGAGCTCCTCGGGCCAGTTGTTGGCCTCAACAGCCTCCTTGAACTTGGAGATGGGAGTGGCAAGATCGGGAGTGAAGGGACCGTTGATATGAGGCTCAAGCTCAGAGAGGTTGATCTCAATCAGCTGGTCGTACTCAGCACCCTCATCCTCACGGAGCTCCTTGGCGTAGGAGCGGGCGAATTCACCAATCGACTGGCGCTTGGTGGCCTTGAGGTAGTCGTACATGCGGTCGTTGTAAGGGAACATGGAGGTGGTGGCACCAATCTCAGCACCCATGTTACAGATGGTACCCATACCAGTGCAAGAGAGGGAGTTGACACCAGGACCGTGGTACTCGATGATGGCACCAGTACCACCCTTGACAGTCAGGAGACCGGCGACCTTGAGGATAATATCTACAACCCAGTCAGTCAATGCAAAGAGATCAAGAATCGAAGCATTCAGCACGTACCCTTGGGAGTGGTCCATCCGGACATCTCACCGGTCAGCTTGACACCAATGACCTTGGGGGCCTTCAGCTCCCAGGGGAGACCAGCCATGACATCGACGGCGTCAGCACCACCAACACCAATGGCAGCCATGGCGAGACCACCAGCGTTGGGGGTGTGAGAGTCAGTACCGATCATCAGACCACCGGGGAAAGCGTAGTTCTCCAGGACAATCTGGTGGATAATACCGGAACCGGGCTTCCAGAAACCGATGTTGTACTTGGCGGTGGCGGTAGCCAGGAAGTCGTAGACCTCCTTGTTGATCTCGTTGGCACGAGCAAGATCCTTGTCACCACCAATCTGGGCCTCAATCAAGTGGTCGCAGTGGACGGTGGTGGGGGTAGCGACAGAGGGCATGCCAGCGGACATGAACTGGAGAATGGCCATCTGGGCAGTAGCATCCTGGCAAGCAACACGGTCGGGGCGGAGCTTCAGGTAGGAGACTCCACGCTCGATGTCCTGTCCGTGAGGGTCGTCAAGGTGAGAGTAGAGGACCTTCTCGGCGTAGGTGAGAGGGCGGCTGAGACGACGACGAACAATGTCGAGGTTCTCGGACATCTTCCTGCAAACGGGAAGGAACAGGTTAGCGCATGGTCAGAATCAGGTGCAGAGACGGTTTTTGCCGTCATCTCTCGCAGACAAGGTGTCAAAAAACACCAGGGTGATCAAGGCTGCCATACTTGTAGTTGATGTAGTTACCCTGTGCGCGAACGTTAGCCAATGGCGGGTCTTCCAAATGGGGTAGCCCAGCTATCCGAAGACAGCCGAGCTGGGCACAAAAGACGACATACCTTCTCTTGGATGGTCATCTCGACCTTCTTGTCCAGAGGAGAGTCAGAGACGGTAGCCAGACCCCGGGTCCCGAGCATCTATTCAGAATAGTCAGTATCCAAGTTCTCTACAAGTCCATCGACAAGTGCCGATTTCTCTCCCGCGCAGTTCTTTGCGAAGAGCAACGGGCGGGCAGCAGGCAGGGCTCTTACAAGACGGGACTTGGGGGCCTGTTGGAGACGGTGGTTAGCATTCGCTCGGAGAATTATCTTCGCTGAACCAGCCTGGGAGGGCCTTCCCATCATACTCGGGGCACGAGGGAAGACCTCCCTGCGCTGGCTTCAACCGGCGACCAGGCGAGGGGGGAGAACTTACCAGCGCACCGATGCGCGCAAGCCGAGTGGAGATCATGATGGAAGCTCTCTATGCGAGGTGGGCAGGGCCGCAACACATTCAGGGAGAGCTAATCCAAACAGAAAAGCAACAAAAGGATGGAGTGGAGAGGGAGGGAGAGAGGGAGAAGAGAGGAAGAAAGGGTTCCAGGGAAGATGGAGTCGATTAAAAGGAAGCTTGGTTGTTTTTCAGCGTGGAAAAGAATTTGGGTATTCTGAACCGGCGAAGAGGAACCGTAACCGCTCGTGACAATACAGCCGCTTGTACGCATTCGGGACGCAACAGCAGAGCCGGAGACAAGGAATTCACCTCGCCTTACCCACTTGCTCCGTCCGCCCTGGTCTGTTGTCTTTTTTATTTTATTATATTACTTCTTTTTTCTTCCTTGACTCTGCGCTCTCCCTCCTTTTTTGTTCTGGTATGGCTTCCCGGGTCTCTATGCTCCAGAAGACCCCTCGGAGAGTTTTACTTGGCCGCACGAACAGAATCAGTGGATTGCAATCCGTACGCGGTCAGTGGTGTCGTCGCGGCCGAAATATGGCTGATTGATTATTTACCCGCGTGTACCCCATGGTCCCCCCATGCAACCTCCCCAAAAATACACTCGTAACCATACCGCCCGTAACCCCATGACGCCTGCGACCGTCCAGCAACCACGCATGTGAGCACAGGCTGGTTCGCCCAATCAGAGTGAAAGTATTACATCTGCCGTGGGCATGCCTACATCATACATTATTCTGCCGCTGGAGACGCTATGACTTCAGGCTGCGATGGTCGGATGGCCCGCCCAGTACGGAGTATGGGTGGCCAAAACAATGTTTCTTCCCTCATCCAAAGGCCGATCGGGGCAGCGGGTGGTGTACGAGGAATTCGATTTCTCTCCCCCACGATCCGACCGACAGGTGGCCTGTCGTTGTCCCGCAAACGCCCACGGATGATTTTGCCTGAAACCCCAGTGGATGAAGCCCTTCCCGGAGTCGTCGTGCCGAAGGAATGGAAACGTCATAAATTACGGCCGGTACGGGAAGCGGCCCTGGCAACATTCTGGCTGCCAGAGCCAGCCGAGCCTGAGCCGAGGCCTACCGAAGCTGCAATCCCGCGGACCGGTGCCAAGAGTGGCCGTGGGGCTGGCCAATCACACGCGAGCCATTTCTCCTGGTGTCCTCGTTGCCCACCAAGGCGGAAATTTTGAGATGCCCGACCCGCTCTCGCTGCGTCGCGCCTCCATCCATCCTTCCGTTTATCGGTGATATCCCGCATCTGGCCACCACTCTCCTCGCTCGACCCATTCCAGAATAGGACCTGCTACGGTGGGCGTGTGCCAGAGATAGACTCCATCCGATCGATCCCTATCCAAAATGGGTGCTATGCGAAGGGTCAAGACCAAGCGCATGACCAGGTCAGTCTCGCTCCTGGGGCTGGTTTTCTCCCCCACGTTCGCGGATCAGTGAAGCCATCCATATGCTAACAAGAGTCTTCATGTCCAGAGGTTATGACCAAGTGCAGAGCGATCTCGCGTCCCCGAAACACCTCGCGCAGTACAAGGCCACCAAAGATGAGGAGGACCTGCCCGGTCTAGGAAAACACTATTGTGTGGAATGCTCGAAATGGTTTGAAAGCGAACACAACCTGGTCGCCCATCGCAAGGGCAAAAACCACAAGAGAAGGTGGGTGTTCCCTTCTGCTTTTTGCGACAGCAACACCGTCAACCCAGCACTAACCCGGCGTTTTCCTGGCATTACAGAATCCGTCTCCTGCGCGAAGAACCATACAACCAGAAGGCGGCCGAAGCGGCCGTGGGATTGAGCACCGACAATGGCACCCGTTCGCAAGATGAAGTTGTGCCCATGGAAGATTAAATCTTGACGCACCACCGCGATTCGACCCGCGTTCGCTATTCCGGAACACGCCCATCATATCAGGTCGAAGCAAAACGAGGCGCCTTTTTAATTGTGCCCAACTATCCACCTCCCTGGTTATCCCCCGAGCCTCCAAGAAAATATCTCCCACGACAGACGTTTTGATGTCGTTGCCTCAACAGGGGATATGATTGGCTGCGCTCGAATCAAAAATTTTCGGCCAATCAGCGATCAGCGCGGTCGCTAGGCAGCACGTGAAACCACATGCGCCGAAAACCGCCAGCATCAGGCGGCCGATTCGCCGAGTCCGCTGGTTCCGTCTTGCGGTGACCATTTCCATATCGCCGTTTCTCGGAAGTTCGTATAGTCAGGTCCCACTTCTCTGGTACTTTATCTCTTAGAGCGAAAATGATTTACGAGCTGCAATAATACAAGAGCTTAGTCCCTTGTTGGTTGGAATAAGATACCCTTTCTCTCATATTGTCACACTATTCGGTTGAACCTCCGGGTTCTGTAGATACTTCATAAGCCATTCATATGACGCCCACTGTTCCAGAAAGTGATCAGTACCCTTACTGCGCAAGCCGGCCGGAACTGGAGCATACATACCTGGATCGCATTGACGATGAAAGCCCGCAGACTGCAGATCCCCAGCCCGCGGTAAAAGGCCTTCACGCCTTCGGTCCGATAAACTTGTCTAGTAATCTCAACCGTGTTTAGTGTCTTCCGGGTACTCTGCACTCCCAAGAGTGACCGATCCTCTGGACCGAAATGGATGGTCTGTGCCTGCAGCCTGGTCTTGATCATGTCCAAAGGAAAGACAGAAGTCCATGTAGCAACGCCCGCAATGCCGCCACAAAGAAGCACCTTCAACGCCACCATGTGAGTATCATCGTTGGGAGACGCCAGGAGACGTTTGCAATATTCGTAAGACCAGAAGCTAGAGGGCCATCCACTGTCAGTAGCGTAGACGGAGTGCTAAGGGCATGGGGCGGGGGAGATCTGGGGAACCGAATTACATACTAAAATCCATAACCAATAGAGTCTCTGGCGCAGGTTACCGTTCCTCCGTAATAAAGACCTCGCCATCCACGGGTTTGGCAGATGTCTTTGGCAACGGTCCAGGACGATACCCCGGGTCGTGTGTCCAGTTGCGCACGACACTTGATGAACTCAGTCGGAGAGGACACAGTCCAGCTAGCCACTCCGCCTGCAGCTCCGGCAAGCCAAATTTTATATAAATCTGTGCCTTTGGGGTCCGTGGGGTCGGTCACGGAACTGTCCAAGAACATCAATGACCGATTGTAGGCCACGAAGAGAAGAGCATTGAGGGCTCCATATCCGATGATTGGAGCCGCAGCACCTAAATCCGAGATCAGTTGTAGTTCTGAAAAGAGCTCTATCGCTCAGAGAAATAACATACCTCGGACCAGCGATCTAGCCTTTTCAAAGCGACTCAGTTCCTGGGATACAGGCACAGCAGACGCATCTCGAGACCCTGCCTGTAATCGAACTTTAATAACGTCCAATGGATTCCCGATGATGATTCCAATGGCCCCACTGAGGTAGCCAGCCCAAAAGTCTGCAGACATGAAGACAGTCACCCACACCAGGTCATGGTATTGTGTAGCGAATGCGACAGCGTATGTCACCTCGACCTCAGTAGTGCTCTTCAGTGTGGGGTTCCTCGGGCTTATCTACTAAGACGCGTTATCTTCACGTGACCGCGCGGCCATTTGGTGTTCAGGCAGCCGCAGCGGAACGCGTGCCAAGCGCAGGCAACGCGTGTTGGTCGATGACCGCACAGGGTTGTTCTCGTCCATACCCAGCCACTCCTTCCCTTCAGCTCAACCTGGCCTGATGAAGGTCTCCCAAAATGTATGTTCGTTCATTTTCATCTCTCATTCTCAAGCTTGATCGCTAATTAACCCAAGGTATCGACCACGACCAGCGATCAGGGAAGACGGCACGGCAACCCCGTCATCTAAGACTCCGACCAGTGCCTCTCAGAAGTCCATCGATCGCCTGTCAAAGCCATTTAAATGTCCTGGGACCGCGACTCCTACCCGAGCTTCCGAAAAGCCAGCAAGGAAACGAAGAAAGGTCAATTATGCTGGAGCCGATGGGACTGTCGACGATGACAGCGCAAAGCCCTACACCAACGAAGAACGCCTTGCCCTCGCCACCCGAGACGTCAACAGATTCCCCGTCTTCAAACCGAAGGACAAAGATACGGCTTTCAGGCAGCGATTCACAATCCCCTTAATAAACAAATCGAGTGATGGATACAATACCTCGAGGGCAGCGCCGACATTGGGGATGCGACGGGGTGCGTCGTTCGTTGTGAAGCCTCTGCACGATCCCAGCGGAGAGTTCGCCATCGTTTTATATGACCCAACGGTCGATGATGTGGACGAACCCGACGAATCGAAGAAGGAGGAAGACAAGGCACCTGATAGTACGCCAAAGTTAGATGAGCCAATTGTACACAAGAGCTTGGCGGACATTCTGGGGCTCAAGAAGGAGGTCGATTCTCGTCCGAAGGTCCCTGTTGTCATTGATCCAAGGTTAGCCAAAGTGCTTCGTCCTCATCAGGTGGAAGGTGTCAAGGTAATTGTTTGCTTCATCCCATTTGGTGGTAACTCTGAACTAATCTCCCTTGATCTTAGTTCCTTTATCGCTGTACGACTGGTATGGTCGATAAAAATGCACACGGCTGTATCATGGCAGATGGAATGGGTCTGGGGAAAACGGTATGGCTCCTAGTATCCGAAGTGGCATGCACTCGACCGCTGACAGTTCCAGCTTCAATGCATTTCCTTGATGTGGACTCTCCTCAAGCAGTCCCCAGAGGCAGGGAAGACAACAATACAAAAGTGCATCATCGCTTGTCCGTCAAGTCTGGTCGGAAACTGGGCCAACGAGCTTGGTAGGCAGCTAGTCTTGCGATTTTTCTACATAGTCACTAACCTGTCTAGGTAAATGGCTTGGAAAGGATGCCACAACTCCCTTCGCCGTGGACGGCAAGGCTACGAAGACGGAGCTCACCTCCCAAATCAAGCAATGGGCCATGGCATCTGGTCGATCAGTTGTCCGGCCCGTGCTTATTGTGTCATATGAAACGCTGCGCTTATATGTCGATGCTTTAAAAGACAGTCCGATTGGACTTCTTCTTTGCGACGAGGGACATCGTCTCAAAAACAAGGACAGTCTAACCTGGACTGCACTGAACAGTCTGAATGTCCAGCGTCGCGTCATCCTCTCAGGAACTCCCATTCAGAATGACCTTACGGAGTACTTTGCGCTGCTGAATTTTGCTAATCCAGATCTTCTTGGGTCGCAAAACGACTTCCGAAAAAGGTTTGAACTGCCCATTCTCAGGGGCAGAGATGCTGCCGGAACAGAAGAAGATCGAAAGAAGGGCGATGAACGCCTGCAGGAACTGTCCGGGATTGTCAACAAGTTCATCATTCGGCGGACGAACGACATCCTGTCGAAATACTTGCCAGTCAAGTATGAGCATGTCGTTTTCTGCAGCTTGTCACAGTTCCAACTCGACCTATATAAACACTTCATCCAAAGTCCGGAAATCAAGTCCTTGCTTCGGGGTAAGGGCAGCCAGCCTCTCAAGGCAATTGGTATTTTGAAGAAATTGTGCAATCATCCAGATCTTCTGAATCTCTCCAATGATCTTCCGGGATGCGAACATACTTTCCCAGAGGATTATGTTCCCCCCGAGGCCAGAGGACGAGACAGAGATATTAAATCTTGGTATTCAGGAAAGATGATGGTCTTGGATCGGATGCTAGCGCGTATCCGCCAGGACACGAACGACAAAATTGTCCTCATTAGCAATTACACTCAAACACTTGACCTGTTCGAGAAATTGTGCCGGTCACGGGCATATGGCAGCTTGAGACTTGACGGCACGATGAACGTGAAGAAACGACAGAAGCTTGTGGACAAGTTCAACGATCCAGATGGAGAGGAATTTGTCTTCCTCCTCAGCAGCAAGGCCGGTGGGTGTGGTCTGAATCTGATCGGTGCCAACCGGCTCGTGCTATTTGATCCCGACTGGAATCCGGCTGCCGATCAGCAAGCATTAGCTCGAGTCTGGCGTGACGGGCAGAAGAAAGATTGTTTTGTCTACCGCTTTATCGCAACCGGCTCGATTGAGGAGAAGATCTTCCAGCGACAATCGCATAAACAGTCGCTCTCTTCCTGTGTGGTTGATTCTGCGGAAGATGTAGAGCGACATTTCTCGCTGGAGTCTCTTCGTGAGCTCTTCCAGTTCAAGCCCGAGACTCGAAGCGATACGCATGATACGTTCAAGTGCAAGCGATGTAGGCCCGATGGGACACAGTACATCAAGTCTCCCGCTATGTTGTACGGTGACACCAGTTCTTGGAATCATTTTGTGAATGATGGAGAGAACGGACCCCTCGGCAAGATTCAGGACCTTTTGATGCGACAGGAAACTGGCGAGAAAGATGTGTCTGCCGTATTCCAGTACATTAGTCACTAGTGCTGAGTGGGGTTCACCAGACATGGTTTGTCTTTCATTCTCTGGGGCGTTGATGTTGTGAGGATTCTGATGAATTAGCCATGCTGGATATACATGGAGTAATGAATATTGGTAGTTTTGTTTTGTTGATATGAATATGAGGTTATCGTTGTTGAGTATGGTTGTTTACCTTTGACTTATGTATAGCGGTAGAAAATATATAATGCGGGATCAGACCTCTTATCATGCCTTGAGGATGGCCTTATAGTCGTCTTAAAACTAAATCAGATCCGCAAGGCCAGACAAATAGTGGGAGGTATTGAATATTCGACCCCAACCACGACAAGAATATGATCTGCTCGCCTTTATCTGTCCAATTCAAGCTTCTGCACCACTCGTTATGCTGGGTGAGGTCAGTTCCACTTGCTGGTCTGGGCGTTGACACTAACTTCCTACGTCACCGCTCCCGAGACCTCCTGCCAACGCATCGCCTGCTCCCCACATCTGTCTCTGCGGAATTGGCTTAGCTCAGCGCCGCTTTCTGATCCGGCACCAGCGCCGGATCGTGGCAGGAGCAGCTGGGTGCGTGTGTTGATTGTCGTGTACTATATGGCCTTCGTCGTGCCTGAGTGAGGTTCCTTGCCTAATAAAATACACCCCATCAAGGTGGATGACCCCAGGTTTGCCAATGTCTTGATGCCAATAATTACATAAACATGGTCCTGTCATAAAAGAGGTACGCTGGTTGCCTTTGGCACTTTTAGTTGCCTCTGAAAGAGTTAGACATTGTCCAGGCCAAAGGGAATTACACGTTTTAAGAAGTCTATCACTGTAACACTGGCTAGGACTGTATGATGCTTCTTTCTATCATCGTCATGGGTGGAAGCAATTCCTCTTTTTGAGACTCAGGATAAGCTGTCGGTGGTGGCTGCCCTGAGTACTAGAGACCACCTGACGACGCATCTCTCCTACCTGTATGTAGTCGCTTGTCCTTGACACTCCACAGAGTTCAGAGGCAAGCAGCAGATAGGCAAAATCCACCCTCATCTTAAGCCTTATCTCTCTTCCCCCTTCCGATTCAGGGCCCTTTGACATAAGCGGTAGGTTTTGAAGACAACCTGAGAGCTTCCCAGGATGGTACGAACTCAAAGCAGTGCTTTGAGTTCATGCCCTGGCGACATGATGACGCCCCTGCCCACCCGATCTTCCATTATCTGTTCTCTTCTCTATTTCCTTCGCAAATGTTTGAGACAAGCAAACAATCAGTCAACATGTCAGGTTCAACTATGTACATCGATGCTAGGGACTTCAACTCTTATCACGAGTTTCGTGATAATGCTTTGAGACAGGTCAGGGACGCACAGGGCTTTGTGCACACTGTGTATCAGGATATTGGCCAAGATTGGGTAGATGACTTCTGCTCTTTTCTCGAGACGACCATGGAGCAGCGAACAGTCAGGTATGCTTGTACTCTTTCTCTGAAGACAAGCTGAGACATTCCTAACCTATCTTTAGGAAGAACTACAACTCCACTACCCACGAGTTCTGGTTGAAGATCATGCCGACTGATATCCTTGACTGCCATCAATCCTGGCATGTGGAAAGTTATGCATGCTGGGTTTCCAACGGCATGCTGATTCAGCTGGAGAGAAAAAACATAAAGACCGCAGTTGGGACTAGTGAGCATCCAAAACATCTTGCATCGTTGGTAGAGTCTCTTGACACAGGGTAATCTAGCTATCAAGTTCGTGGACGGTCCATACACGGGCTCCCGAAAAGAACCAGATCTATTTGTCCGTTTAGGAAATCGTCGAATGCCATCAATCGTCATGGAAAGTGGCTGGTCCGAGAGCATGCCTCAGCTACTCAACGATATGAATCTCTGGCTCATTGGTGGCAATGGAGACGTAGAACTTGTTTTTATCCTCAAATGGAGATTGTACACCGATGGATGCCACGTCAGCGGTTCTCTTGAGGTTTATGGCCTGGACATTAACGGGATGCCAGTTCGGCGCGGACCAGTACAGGTAAGCAAGTGATAAAATGTCTTATACTCAAGCTCACTATGATGATCATCTTGACCTAACTCTACATAGACAATTTTCCCCAGACCAGCTCATGGCCAGAACCAGGTCGTTGGAGTTACTCGCCGCCAGTTGTTCTCAGACAACCTCGCCCCCGGCTGTAATCCTAATGACGTGTTCGAATATCGCCTTGATACACTGCGGGACCTTGCCACTGATGCGCTCGATCTTATGGGTCTTGTACCAGCTACATAGCTCTTCGCTCCAGATACCCCAGTAGGGCCATTAGTATAGCTGGCCAGAAGAACAAAGAATGAACTATGCCGATCTTCTGCTTCATGAGAACTAGCCGGATGGTACTATCCTATGGAATTTATCGAAGGCATGCCGCATAGCCTGGAACCTGTTTGGCATGGGACATCGGGAAGACTCCCAGGATAAAAACAGAAGAGGCAAGATAATGATACCTAGAATCAACGGTAACTAAGGAGTTGGTAACAGAGCAGTCCTCTAGAAAAGTAAGGCTAATGATAGGGGGCTAGACTAGATATTATACATTCTTCCATATTTGAGTTCTTTAACTTACTTTTTCTCTCCATTTTCTAACATGAAAACGTGGATGAAAGCTGCTATCTCTGAGTGCTCTGAGACGATCTGGTTGTGCATAGGTGCGTGCGCTCTGATCAAAGGGAGTGGCCGCAGCGGACCATGCGCCGGGACAATCACGTGTAGCTCTCATCAAAGCGGCGGCACCTGAATCGGGCAATCAGGCGAAAAGCGCAGGACAACACTTGATAAATGTACTTGGTTCTTGCTCGTTTCTTTGGTCTCTCAGAGTGATCGCTGCCTTCCGTCCCGACTCCGATGGCCCGAGAATAGCTGCAGGTAGCGGCGAGCTCAAAAGAACCCCCGACGATACACGCCTTCTCGTCGATAACGACCCCGAACGACACGACAGACATCGGTCGCGTTTCTCCGCCATGAGTCTGATCTGATCCGACGACAGAGCTTGTGACGACCTGCGTATTATACGTATGCTTGCGCGATGGATCACTCAATCCAGCGTCTGCTGAATGATAAGCTTTATGACCGGAGGAAACAAGGTGCTTTGGAGTACGATCGAGTTTGGCCCTGATCTCTGGGTGAGGGGTTCACGAAGGACAGACAAGCTAATCAAGGAACATCTTTCTAGACTCGAAAAGGTCGTCCGAGATGCGGTGTTCAAGGGAGATCATGAGGAAATCCAGAAGATCGTCGACCAACTGTGTCACGACTACGCTTACGCAGTACACCAGCCACATGCGAGAAACGGCGGGTTAATCGGGTTGGCTGCGGCTTCCATAGCCCTAGGATCGGTGAGTGCGTCGGAGATGCGACGTCTACAATGCGGTGGCTGAGATGAGGACCAGGAGGGTGTTGCGCCGTATCTGAAGGAAATCGTGCCGCCGGTACTGGCCTGTTTCTCCGATCAAGATGCCCGGGTACGATACTATGCCTGTGAGAGCATGTACAACATCGCCAAAGTGGCCAAGGGGGAGGTTCTTCTCTTTTTCAATGAAATCTTCGATGCTCTGAGCAAAGTAGGTCCCCGTCGCCATCTGCTCTGTTATCGACTGACAGGAGTTCCAGCTAGCGTCCGACTCCGAACTGTCGGTTAAGAACGGTGCCGAGCTACTCGACAGACTTGTGAAGGATATCGTTTCAGAATCGGCAGCTTCCTATATCTCAGTTCTTCAGCTCTCCGAAAAGCATGCGTCCGATCCCGATTCGTTAGATGACCCAGAGCTACCAACCGCATTCTCCCTCCCGACCTTTATCCCACTACTCAAGGAGCGCATACATGTTATCAGTGCCTTCACCCGCATGTTCTTGGTTTCATGGTTGACTTTGTTGGACACGATCCCCGATCTAGAGCTTGTTACCTACCTTCCTGAGTTCTTGGGGGGGTTGATCAAGTTCCTGGGTGATCCAAATCAAGATGTCAACGTAGCCACTCAAGGTCTTCTGGACAGGTTTCTTTCGGAAATCAAGCGGATCGCCCGATTGAAGAAGGGCATCGAAGGCAGCCGAAAAGGCCAGGGTAGCGAGGTTCGACGATCAGTTGCCAGCGATAGCGTCAGTACGACTACTAATCAGACGCTGGGGGTGGAAGCGGAAGACAACGAAAATGCCGTGGAGGACTCCGATGGCGGGTCTGTCTCCGAAGAAGAAGTCTTACAGGCTGATGGTGATTGGATCCCTGGGCAAGATGTTCAGATAGATTATCCCAAGATCCTGGACATTCTCGTGGGTTTTGTGGATACGTCTTTTGGTAAGAAACAGATCCCGGTATACTACACTATGCGCCTATGCTGACCACATATTTAGATGAGGAGATGCAGCTGACCGCCCTCCGCTGGATTGATAGCTTCTTTGAAATCAGCCCAGAGGACATTCTTCCATTTGTTCCGCGTCTGCTCACCCAAGTCCTCCCGGCAATGTCCAGCGGCTCAGACCAAGTGCGGCAGGCCGCAAACCGGGTCAACACCTCTTTGCTGGAGTACATTGTCACATTGTCTGAGGATACGACATCGGACGACACTAGACAATCGAAGAATAATCCCACAACCAGCAAAGAGTTTTCCGAGGGCCGAGCACCTACTCCAAGCAGTAGGAATGACGTCTCACCAAGCGAGTCCAGAAAACAGTCCCTCCACGAGCCTTCCAATGAACAGACCCCTCGAAGTAGTATCATATCTGCGAGTCTGCCACCTGCAGATCTCGATTATGCTGCCGCAGTCAACTCGCTTACGCTGCAGTTCCTCAATGAGAACGAAGCCACGAGAGTAGCCGCGCTGTCATGGTTGATTATGCTCCATCGGAAGGCGCCGAAAAAAGTGGTGGCCTTCAACGATGGGACGTTCCCTGCCCTTCTCAAGACACTGTCCGATCCAGCAGAAGCAGTGGTGACGAAGGATCTTCAGCTGCTCTCCCAGATATCGAGAAACAGTGAAGATAGCTATTTCAAGTCGTTCATGGTGAATTTGCTGCAGCTCTTTTCCACTGACCGACATCTGCTAGAGGTCCGCGGGAACCTGATCATTCGCCAACTTTGCATGAATTTGAGTCCAGAGCGCATCTATCGGACTTTGGCCGATTGTCTTGAAAAGGAAGAAGTTAGTACTTGTCCAGTTAAATGGCCATTCCGGGGTTTACTGACATACCTTAATCCTAGGACATCGAATTTGCTAGCATCATGGTCCAGAATTTGAACAACAATTTGATTACCGCACCAGAGCTTTCTGAACTCCGAAAACGACTCAGAAACCTGGATGCTCGGGTAGGCGCCATCAGACTGTACGCTCTGTACCAGGCTAACGAAGTATACAGGATGGTCAGGCCTTTTTCGTGGCACTGTTCCGATCATGGTGCCACAATGCCGTATCGACCTTCTCCCTCTGTCTGCTCGCACAAGCATATGAGCAAGCATACAACCTCCTCCAGGTGTTGTAAGCGTCCTCCTTATCCCCAACTTGCCACCTCGGCAGGAAATCGCTAATAGCCTCTACCAGCGCCGAACTCGAGATGACAGTCAACATGCTGATTCAGATCGATAAACTGGTTCAGCTGCTCGAGTCACCCGTGTTCACCTGTTCGTTGACACTCCCAAAATACCATCCCCAATGACCCACCTAACACTGCATACCAGATCTCCGTCTCCAACTCCTCGAACCAGAACGGTATCCCTACCTCTACAAATGCCTCTATGGCGTCCTCATGCTCCTCCCTCAGAGCTCCGCCTTTGCCGCGCTCAAGAACCGCCTCAACAGCGTCAGCAACATCGGCCTTCTCCACACCGGACCTCGCGCGTAAGTCACCCATCCACCGGCAGTAACCACTGACTAACCCTCCCTGCTCCTCCATCAGCTCCATCTCCGCAACCAGCACCTACGACCGCGCCACCGGGACATCCGGCACACGACTCAAACGCGATGAAAACTCCATCCGATGGGTCGACCTCCTCGACAAATTCAAGTCCGTGCAGGAGCGCGCGCGTCGCGCCCAGCGCGCCTCACAACGCGCCCTCGACCCGGACTCGATTGGCTTCTCCGCCGCAAACGCCACTGCTAGCCCCGACCATGGGCGTCCCCGGGACCGACTCACCCTCCCTGATACGCCGCGGGCCGGGGCGGGAGCCGGTGGTGGTTTCGGTGAGGGCGGACGAGGCAGTGCAGCGGATGGGGTCCAGAAGGGGGG
>RHLO01000524.1:0-54336 GCA_003719415.1 Aspergillus olivimuriae | reverse complement strand
TATATATATATATATATATAACCTGTAGGAGGCAAAGACAGAAAATTCTATATTTATTATGAAAGCTGTCGATCAGCCTTTCTACCAGCCACATTGTAAGGAATGATTTGCAGTGCGCTCCAAAATCTTGAATACTTTCAAGGACAACCGGACATTGCTCAACTGGCCGGAGTCACAGTGACATGACTCTATATACCACATTGTACGCAAGGGAAAAAAAAAAAAAAAAAAAAAACCTCCACAGTGATCTTTGGGATCCTACTGGTCTTCCATTCAGGGAGCTTCTTACAGAATCATGGATGATGTTCTTATTCTGGATCGTCTAGGCTCGAGACCCTACCGTTTATTTGATTTCACACTCCGTGGAAAGCCCAACTACATGGTCGAGTTCCAAAACTCATACTGCCCCAGAGCAACCTCATCATACCTGCTGTGAAACGAAAATGACGGCTAGACCACAAAAAGTGTGAGGACACTAGATGCCTCTAGTACAGTGTATTTCATGCATCTCTGGATTCTGACACCCCCATTTCAACTCCGTCTTCCTTCGCCACACCCCTTGATGATGGAACTCAATGGCTTCTTGCGATGCTTCTACACTCCTGCTTCACGGAGTACTGTTATTATAATGGTAGGCGGGTCTCATACTGTGATGCCTGTCTACTCATTGAGACGTGTGATGTCAGGGTTGGTTACTGTGTCCAAATATTGGTGCTCAGGTCGTAGGGCAGATGGTACCGAGCCGAGGGATACCAACTCGTTGCGTTTGCTTGGGACAGTATATCAGGAGTATGTTCTCGGGTGATTCCATAGATCGAGCTAAATCGGCTTGATCCCATTGGCAATGCGCCCTCCAAAAAAAAAGTAGACGACACGAATGCGGCCCTGGGATACCCTTCTGTACCTCCTCGTTTCCGAGAACGGAATTATAGACGAAAATCAAGCTCCACGGTACCTTTACCAGCTGCCATAATGGACCATCCGCGGAGTCGTCAGAAGTATAGCCACCTTTCTTCATGCTATCCTCTCTTTGATGGATATCTATCGGTATAGTCCTACGTCCATTATTATTGACGGGACCCCCGTCGCCCCTGTCTGGTCTCACTCCTCCGCCCTTACCTGCTGTAGATAGATAGCAGTACTGGGCCAGTGCATCTCTCAATGTCATTTCCATGGTCTTAACCCCTGTCGCTGGTTCCCGAATTTCGGCCGCTATCGCCAGCGACACTCCACGTTACCCTTCTGCAACATTGCCTGCGTACTTGGCCCAGAGAACGTAGATCAATTAGAAAATTATTTGAAACAGGGACTTCAGTACTGCATCAAGCACGAATCTACGGTCTTTATGTGCTACCGCAATGGATAATGCCACTCACGCTGCTAGACAACAGGTATCCGGAGTAGCTTGATTATAGTGCGTAGACCGAAGCTATTAGATTCCGGCACGAAATCCGCAAATTTCACGGTTTCAATGACACAGTGAGACACACACTTTCAGTCTGAAAGCGAGGGCGACATTGCCTGACCAGGCCAAGCATGAGTCACTTTTGGGTGATCTGCACTCGAACGACTTAGGGCCGGAGAAAAGCGTCGATCCCACGCAGCTCACATGAATCTATGCTGACAGTTGCGACAGTCAGTCGGGGCTGGTCTCAAGCTGAGACATTACTTCCTGTGTGATCGGTAGTTGACGATGTTTGTCTTGCCTCAGCCGAGCTCGGCATTAGTTACAGCGGCTTCGGGACATTCGGTCTCTACACCATCTCCCTCTCGTCCATGTAAATCAGACGATAATGAACCACAGTTATGCGGTATGTTGCATTCTTCAGAAACAATGGCTTCGCTGTGACTACGTTGGTGGGGTGTTGCGGGTGTTGGAGCGCATCAGGGACTCCATCGGGATAGACCTCCAGCCTCGAGGACCTCGGATCTTTCAGATAAAGATGAAACACAATCCCCTGTTTCACCAACGCCCTTTGCCGCACTCTCGAGGATCGGAAGGTATAACCCTCGGGGGTGAGTCTGATGAGTCGAAAGATGGTCTATAAATTGTCCAGCGCTCGCCATCTTGTAGGGTCTATCCGGCAGCATTCTCCCAGTCTGGCATTATTCTTACCCTCTCCATACATACGAGCTGGTCTCAATTCACTCATTCGCATTCATTCATTCATCCACTCTTTATTTCTCAATATGAAGTCCACACTGTTGGTCTTGACCCTCGTTGGCACCGTCATGGGTGCGCCAACCCGCACCATCGAGCGGCGAACCTTCGGTAACCTTCCCTCGTTCGACACGAGCAGTGGACTGGGATCGCTGGCGTCCCTTTTCCCTGTCCCCTCTGGCCTTGGAGACCTCGGGGGATCAGGTAGTGGCGGGCTAAGTGATCTGTTTGGATCCAGCTCGTCTGGCTCGTCCAGTTCCAGCGGCGGGCTGTCGGACCTCTTTCGATCTAGTAAATGGCTTTCTGGCCTGTTCGGCTCCAGTTCTGGTTCTGAAACAAGCTCATCATCTTCTTCCTCCCCGACCACTGTTCCCAGTGCTACCAGTATCCCCGGCGCTCCCGACTTGACCTCCTCGGGAGGCAGCAGCGACGATAACAGTGAGAGCGACTCGAGCTCGAGCAGCGGTTTGGGCGGACTCGGCGGACTCGGTGGCCTTCTTAGTGGATTCGGAGGTGAGACTTTTCTGAATTTCTCCAAGAAGGAGATATCCTGACACAAAAGAAACAAACACTGAAAATGTTGAACTAGGCTCCTCGACCTCCAACGGAGTCACGGACAATGAGCCTTGCCAGCCCCTGACGTTCATCTTTGCTCGTGGCACCACCGAGCTCGGCAACATGGGTAACACTGTTGGGCCCGCAGTGGCAGAACAACTGAAGTCCTTGACGGGTGATAAAGTTGTCATTCAGGGCGTTGACTATCCGGCTTCTGCAGCGGTAAGAATCCTCATTCTTTCTCAATCCCTCGACGGTTCCATCGTTGCAAATTTACGATGCATTCAACCGTAGCGAACTGTTCAAGACTAATGAGAAACAGGGAAACGCTGCTCTCGGCGCAGAAGGTGGACCAGAGATGGCCGAGCTCGTCGGAAAGGCATTGAAACAGTGCCCCCAAACAAAGGTCGTGCTGGGTGGATACTCCCAGGGTGCAATGGTGGTGCACAATGCGGCGAAACGTCTGAGCAGCGGTCAGGTAGCGGGTGCGGTGCTTTTTGGCGACCCATTCAAGTCTCAGTCGTTGGATAATGTCGACGATTCTGCCGTCAAAGAATATTGTGCGCAGGGCGACCCGGTCTGCCTGAACGGAGGCAACGTCTTGGCTCACCTCAGCTACACTATGAATGCGGAGGAGGCAGCCCAGTTCCTGATTAGTGCTGCCGGTGTTTCCAGTCACTAGGCCGGAGATTATCGTGCTAGTCGTTAGGGTCGTTGCGCAAGGTGGGACATGGAGCTGGTCCTAAGTGGTCCAGCTACGTCTGGATAATGGTATTGGTGCAGTGAATCTACATTGCTATCAGCTAGTGTATGTTGGACCTCATCGACCACTATGTACAGGAATTGGCACTGGTAGTAAGAACCCTGCGGAGCCGTGTGGCTTAGAACACCTTGAACCCACCGGGCATCAGCGTCTGGAAGACACCAGTCGGATCGTATTTGCGGGCAGTCTTCTGCAAGCGACGGTGGTTGGCCTCGCCATAACCAGGGAAGATAGACTGGAAGCCAGCAGCATCACCCATGTAATTGAAGGGATCGTACAGGCCTGCCTTCTGCGTGGCGTTGTTAATCTTGTATGTGGTTTCCTCAACCCACTGAGCAACAACGCCATCGTACGCCGATCCAATCCACTCAACCACCTCGGCGTAGCAGAGATAGACCTTGGAAGAGTCCAGACCGAGAGCGTTGCCACCCTTGGCCTCAGAGGCTGCCATCCAGTCAGCGCCAATGGGCTGCCAGTCCAGTTGAATGGTCGAGATGTTGGCGGAAGGGAGTTGGGCGTAAAGCTTGGGCAGCTCCTCAAAGAAGGTGGTGTTGATGATCTTGATACCCTCGAAGAGTTCATCGTAGGTGTTGCCTACGACGGTGCCGGCCACAAACACATCACTAGCCGAGGTCAGTATTTAATGAACGAACTGAGCGAATTCATTCTCCAAAGACTCACTTGATGTCGGGCACAACCATGGCACCCGTCTCGGCCGCAAACTCAGACACGGTCTTGAAGTCGAGGGTGCTGCTGATCGCAGGGATATCGGTGAATGGCTTGAAGATCTCAGGGAAGCTGGTGTTGGGGCTGTCGTAGAACAGGATCACTGATGCAAGAAGCTCATCGCCCGGGACGAGGGCCGGCACAATGTGGGTTTTAGGGTCATAGATATCGGCCGCGTACGTGGCAGCGGCCTAGATGATCAGCATCTACACTCAAATAAAGTGGCACGAGGAGAAACTTACAGCCAAGAAGCGATCCACATACTTCGCAGACACAGTGTGCGCTCCAGCCCAGACACGACGAGACTCGATCGTTTCGACATCGAAACGGGTGACGATTCCAAAGTTGCTGCTCCCACCCTTCAGCGCCCAGAAGAGATCGGGATGCGTAGACTTGTTCACTTCAACGATAGAGCCGTCGGCCAAAACGACCTCGTAGTTCACCACAGTGTCGCAGCCGAAGCCCACTTGGTTGCCGTAGAAGTTGATACCTCCCGCAAGAAGCAGGCCGGGCACGCCGACGGGGCCCAGACGGCCACCAGCAATAGAAAGATCGAACTTCTCAAGGTAGGCATAGGTATCTTCCCATCTGGTACGAGCATTAGCAAGGGGCAAGAGAGAAGATCTCAGGCATGCAAGAAGTTCAGCTTACCGGTAGGCGGGACCAAGAGATAGAACGGAGTGATCTGCAGACAGCTTCATGGTGGTCAAGTTCGACATGACAATCAAGACGCCATTATCGATGTTGTTTGATCCCTATTGAGCCGTTAGACATGCAGCATCCTTCGGTTCATCTCTAGGCTACCTACGCGAATCCCCATGTGGCCACCGCCGCGAACGGCAAACTGGGCCTGCGCGTCGGCCAGTTCTTGGATTCCTTGAGCCAGCTCCTTGCTTGACTGGGGACGGAAAACACATCCCGGCGACATGAGCTCGGTGTTGGACCAGAACTCCTGCGATTCATACTGGTAGACGGGGGTGTGTCGGAAGAAAACCGCATGCGGCAGACAGGCGTTGAGTGCCTTGCAGCCATGAGAGATGGACGATTCCCGGGGCAAAAGTGACCCGGAGACCACGCCCACCAGGGCCAAGAAAGTAGAAACCGCGCGCATACTGAGCTGGAGAGCACTGGCGATGGGTGCGACGTGAGGATCTGCTCAGGGAGAAGGCGGGACAACAGCGTTAAAGACAGCTGGGGAAGCCAGTTGAAGAAAGAGCCTGTCAAATGAGACGATCACGGAATCATAAATCAGGGCGATCTCACTGGTGCAGAGAAGCAGACGCCGTCGACGTGAAATGGGGATGGAGAATGGGGTTCATGAGAATTAGGGCCGTGGGTCCCACGAGGACGCCGCCTCTAACAGCAAAACAGGGGAAACATCGGACAGTTCGACCTCCAACCAGGCCCAATAGCGAGAGGAAATTGCCATCGTCTCCTTCTGCAGCCATTGCTCGTCTCTGTCGACGGAACCCCGGCCGGACAAGACGCCCAGAGCAGGCTAGCATCCTGGTTAGTATCTGAGCTGCGAGTCAGGAGTGGAGAGTCCGGTCCACAGTTACCGTTAGTTTCCCTTGGAGCATGGCTTTTGCACACCCGCTGATTCGCGGTGAACGGGAAAGTCGATTCAGGAAATCCGATTATCGATTGCTGCGGTTTAATGCTTGGTGATATCTGGGCTGTGATGCACGACAACTGGAAAAAAGAAACTCCATCCCAACCACAATCGCCGCTGAAATTGCCCCGCCAACGCCGTCAGACCACTGAAGAGCTATCGCAGTAAAGTACAAATCTAGGAAATAGGCTGCAGAACTACAAGGGCCAGCGTCACCGTTGCGTGCTTGAATTATCCACGTCGAATTCGACCGTCCGCACAATCCCGTCCAGGCCCCGGGAGTCTTTGCCTTGCGCCTCCAGCGTCGAAAGAATATGCTCCTCGCTTTCGTTGCCCGCCGCCGTCATGGTAGTCAAGGTTGTAGAGTATTGGTGGGTTTTTTTGCCGGTAAAGTTGGGATTGTCGCTGCGTGGAATAGATCCCAATGGCTGTCCGTACTTGCGCGAAGATTGACCGTGTGAAGCAGAGGAAAGACCCAGGAGACGGGGAAAATATCGCCGTACGAAAGGGCGCATCGCTGTAACGCAACCCAGTCCAATACCCAGGTTCAGCTCGATCGTACACCACATTAAGGCGTCTGTAGTAGCCCCTGCCAAACACACTTAGCAGCAATACATGGGATGCAGTGGATTCAACTCACAGGTCAGATCAACGCTGTTCATCAGCCTATAGAGGGAGGCCAGGCGAATGCAGCTGACAATTCCGACACTATCGCCGTCAGTCGAGATGGAAGGGAGGCATATGCCTGGCTGGGGCAGTGGACTCACAAGCAGCCTATCGCCAGAATACAGCCCACGGCAATTTTCTGTCGCATGGGCATTTGTAATCGTCGCAGCCAGGGACTAGCAAACATGAGTCTCTGGACCAGAACTGAGGGCGACGATGTACTCACATGGGAACAATGACGGTCGAGAAATCGGTGAAGATGCCGAGCCCAGCGTTGGCGAAGTAAAAGACCGGTCGGTTCATGCAACTGCCGTTCTTGATTGTGAGATCCCACGATTTCTCAATTGGATTACAGCTGAAGATGTTGGCCAAGACGCTGGCCACCGCATATCCGGCAGCAACGAAGACGATCGACCACACGGCCAGATGGAAGCCCCTACTGGGGAAGATGCGCAGGTAGAAAATGAGCACAGAACACTTGGTGAAACCTGTAGCCGCACAGTAGAAGATGGCCGAGATGACGTTGAGCTGTTGTAGAAATCATCAACATTGGCCCATACCGATCATTGAGCTGAGGCATACCTTGTTGAACCATGGGGAGAAATGGCTGAATGGGACATCCCACAGATGTTTTCCCAGACCCCAGTTGAGCACTATCGATGGTAGTTAGCCTCGTTTCGTTGCACCTCTTTTGGTCCCCTTACTCTCGACGGTCACACCGGTAAGCACGCATGAGAGCATCTAGGACATTCGTTAGTGTAGGCAAAGTACAGCGACGAAGAGAAAATCGTACAAATGCGATAAGCATTAAATCTAGTAAAACGCCAGTGTTAGCTCTATGCTCAAAAAAGTAGCAAGTAAGACTCACAATCGTCCCAATGGAAGCTTTTCACGAGCATAATGCGTGTCCAGGTTCGCACCAGCACGGCGATGCCCGCCAGAGGTAGGAAGACACAGTTCACCACCAGGAATTTCGTTCCCACATATGGGGGGTCAACGAAGTTCGAGGTCACCCCAGCGGGCGGGGACATCGCCGGTGTAATCGCCGAGGCCGATGTCATCTTGCTGTAGAGGAGACAGCGGCCTTCATGGGCCCCAGTACTACAAACTCGGAGTCAGCGACCCAACAGGCATAGAGCACACCCGTTGAGGAGCGATGGTCCTTTCAGATGTGCAAAGGAAATTGACCAGGAACCATGGAAGAATGGGTCAGTCATATAACTTGGTCCCCTGTCCAACAGTATTATTAGCTCACGACCGGTCAACGCAAGTAAACCTTGACACCCACCCTTTCTGGCCATGCAAAGCAAGCAGACTCCGGAGTATAGTGGGTAATCATCTACGGTCCTTTGGGCCCGTCCGGCACTCCTGAACAAGCGGCCCTCTGTGGCTGATGATTTTCCGGGGAAGAGAACCCTTGGTCCTGCGTATACCTAGTCCTGATCTTGCCACCTGCTTTTTCATCCAGGTTCCCCTGATCACGATCATGATGACTATCATTGCTACAGTTTGAGAAGTGATCTCCTATCCGGGCTCACTGGACGAGAGGTCCAAGTCCAACAAGAAGGGGGGGGTTCATTTGTCCCTGGAACGGACGGACCGGTCGAATCTCCTCGCGCACGGCCATCAGGCGGACCTTCTGGAGAGATGAGGACCGAGAGAGTGCAAGGTGGAGACATCAAAAGGCTAGCACTACTCAGCTAGGCACTTGGTATCGGATGAGCCTTCCTGGTGGGCGCACAGAACGAGACCTCAGCGCGTGGGACGCGGCGAGAGCAGTAATTATTGGTTCGAAGCTGCTACTCTGTAGGCAAAGGGATCTGCAATTGGATCCTCACCAACCGGAAAAAGACAGCCCCGCCTTCTCCGTCCCAATGTCGTGGTCGAACTCAATTCACGAGGACGACATCGGGTGTGCTCATGCGCCAGTCTCGGAGCCAGGCGTCGAGCGGGGGAGAGGTTTGGATGGCGCTTCCTCGAGCCACCCAGATCAGTGGCGAGTGTTATCATTCCCATTGTCCATAAGAACGTCGTCTTACGAGAAGAGAAATCTCCGTGGCTCCGCTAGAAGCCCTTTAGGGCGAAGTGGGTGTCCACTGGTCAATGAGTTGCCCCAGAGGCGTCATCACCAAGGGCAGTAAGTACCATTCATTGGAGGACTTTTCAGCGTGGAGAACAAGCAGGATTCCGTATCGAATTCAACCGGTCTAGTTCTGTATCGTGTCTTGCGCTGAGGGTCTCTGATGTCGGAGGGTCGACTGCTTCTTCTCCGGCCTGGGGGCTTTCCGCGATCATCGCAACGCTTCAGGGTCCAACAAGGAGGGATAAAATGCAGCAAGGGATGTGAACATGTTTGCCAGCACTGCAGGAGGGAGTGCCGCGAGTAGCGGCCACTTAAACTTTGCAAGCGTTGCTAGTAGTTCCACCTGGCGTCGACTGTGGTCCACACTATTGCAGCGCTAAGTAACTCTGCTGTGTCCACCAAAGTGGCCCACCAGCCCCAGAATCACCGCCGACGACTCCTACCGAGTCAGTCATAACTCAAATTCTCTTTCTTGCTCATCGGACGTGATGATAGGTCGCCTCTTATTTGCTCCCATGGCATCCATGGCAATCTCGGCAACTCCTCTGATACTTCGGCCATCCGAAACAATCTCCGGCTGGATCTCCACTTGGTTGGCATGGCCGATTTGGGGGGATTCAATGGATTCAATCTCTAGCACCAGGTCTTCCACGCCTCCGGATTCCAAGACTTACTCATATTTGGATGCCAACGGGGCGGGGGAAGTGGCGACAAATTCGCACATGCATGTCCAGTCCCTTGGGCGGATATCTCTATACTCCCATTCTTCACCAACGTAGAAAGGCTATCAACGTTTGGAATGAGCCGACAGGAGACAATGGATGACTGCTGGCCGAAGTGGAAGAAACAGAGGGCATCATTTAATACATGAAAACCCCTCCTCTGTCATCATATGAAGGATTACGGAATACTCATGACATCTGACTCAAGTCGGTCGAGTCCACTAGCAGATCCCATGTCGGATGTAGGTTTAAACCGTTTCAGCCAACAAACGAGCAGGATTCCTCGTGGCTCTCTGGCTTCCGAAACAAAGCGACTCCTGGGGGATCGTCCCTTTCCTTCGGGTTCCTCGGGGCTGGTCAGTCTATCCCCGCATTCCACTGGGAGTGCGATGCTTTCTTCGCCCTCGGATAGCTCGATTGTCGGGCCAAGTGGTCGTCTCGTTTGCATAGCTATTGTGATGTTTCAAAGCATTTAATGGAATTGTACACATTATATGCCTCGATCGAGGTGCTACCTGCTGGGGCTAGTTTTCGCCGGTACTCTGAAAGCGCTTCATAGGCCCATACCGCGAGGTCACTTGGCGCAGTCGTCCCCCCCAGACAAACAAGGGCACCGCCACCAGGACACTCGCGACATAGATTGCGGTCATCTCGCCAAACACCGCCGCCGGTCCTTGTCGGGTAATCCAGTCGGCCGCATACAACGCCAGCAGCATGCCGATGGTGTTGCGGATGATGAAGATGATCACCAGGGCCTCGCCCGTCAGCTATCCCGGTGTCAGCGTCCAGAAACAATCAGACGAGAGGAGAGACTCACCGGCTTATAGCAATCCAAGGAGTACGTGACCGCCACATTCGAGATGGCCGCGACCCCAAAGGCCTGCATCGCGTATCCAACGGCCGGTCCAATCCAGTGGGTCTGGTTTGCCACGCACAATCCGAAGATGAGCAGTCCCCCGGGTCCAATCACCCCGGGAATGATGATGGCCGGGAGACGATATTCCGGCAGACGTTGACCACCATGACGGTGCGTATATCGCGTCGAGATGATGTCGATCAGGCGGCCCCCGAGGTAGAAGGCGAGCACCGAACCGATGAACCCGGCCAGCGAGAGCAGACCCAGGCTTCCTGCCGACCAGTTGTAAGGGGGCGCGGTGAAGGTTCGGGCGGCCGTGAGTTGCACGACGATGTTCCTATCGTCGTTAGATCCAGTCCGAAGCGGCAGAGCAGATGGCACAGGGACTCACCATCCCACCGATATTCCGATCGAAAACGACGCCCAGAGCAGCTGGGGATATCCGGCATTGCAGATAATGTCCAGAAAGGTCCGAAGAAACGAAGCCTCCGGGTTGTATCCCAAAGTGAGCGACATCCACTGCCGGAGTGTTCGTTTGGCGACTCGAGGCCGTGCAGCCAGATACGTTGTCTCGCGCACCGTGAAGATCGCCACGAGGAAGATGACGCCTACCGCGACGGCCAGGAAATAGCACATCCACCGCCAGTTTTCCTCCTGCACGAGATACGCGTTGATCAGCGGGCCCACAAACAGACCACTGGTCAGCGCCAGATGAAACATCATCAGGTAATGGCCACGCTCATGAGGGGCGACCATGTCCGACACGACGGCCGGCACCGTGGCATCGGCGGCAGCGGCCGCCAGACCGGAGAGAATCCGCGAGGCCAGGAGCTCGTGATAGCTGGATGCCTGGCACGACCAGACGTTCATCATGCAGAGACACAGCATGGACATCAGATAGACCGGTCGCTTGCCGACCACACGCATCAGCGGCACCCAAAAGATGTTCCCCAGACCGAAGAGGAAGACATTGAAACAAACCAGCTCGCCGGCCTGCGTCTGAGACACATGGAACTCCTGCACCACCGCCTTGATTGCGACGGTGAAGTTGCTGCTGTTGACGTTGGCGAGGAACGTATAGAAACAGATGGTCAAGAAGGTGGTCAGTTTCGCCGCTGTGGTCCAATTCTGGCATCTGTGTGTCAGCCGGGGCGACAGAAGACATGGTGGACACCGCAGAGAGGAGGCGCACCTGGGGGTCATTTGGGTCCTGACTGGCGGTCTCCTTGAGCTCGGTCATCTCGGGAGACACGCTCTCGTCGGCGATCGAGTCGATATGGGTCGTTGAGGGCTTGGGATCGGACATGGTCCTGGTGGTTTGGGCGATGCTGAGACCCAACTGGCAGGAGACCAACGGTCTGTCTCAAGTCCGGAAATCTGGCCCTTAAGATGCCAGTCGCCAACCCGCCTTCCCCACACGTTGGGGTTGTCAAATGCGGAGTCTGGGGCAAAGGAGACGTGGCTGGGTCGAGTGAAATGATGGGAATTGATCTCTTCGTCGTCTTCCCTCGCGACGACGTGGACGGGGAAGTTCCGGAGAGGTCGGCTTATCCGAGCCTGTCTGCCCCGGAGCTGCCGATACGACCGAAGCATTATTGATATTGGCCGGATCCTCTTCAGAGTCAGTGCTTGTCTGAGCATCTCTAGTGGGGCTGGGGCCAGGAATGGCGCGGTTTGGTGCGTTGGTTCGTGGAGTGGAGGAGGCTGGAGGGTCCGGAGGGAGACAAGGGCAATACGGGATATCCAGATGGCCATCCGAGGTGATCTGTTTTCGCTCCAGGAGCTGTTGGAGAGGCATGGATTACTTCGGATGCCGGTGTGTCTGGTGAACTGATGTTTCGCATACGGCAAAAAGCCATGAACAAGATCGATCAAGAGATGCGCCGTGATGAAGTATGATATACAACCCGAACTCGTCCAACCCACCATAGCGACATAACACATCGTAGGAAATCATAAAAATTAACCAAAGCCGGCCGCAATCCGACATGAAACGTACACAATTAGTTCATCAGTGGGTTTCCTTCGAATCCTGACCGTGCCTCGCATGGCCATTGAGCCGTGGTCCGTCGCCCTTGATCCAAACGTCGGACAGACCGGTTCCCTTGACGTTCACCCACGACTGGAACTCGTGTTTCTGCGCTGCTTCATTCATGTTGTCGGGTTTCTGGCCAAATCCGAGGTTATACGGCCGGTATGTCGGATCCGTCTGCACGCGACGGATGACACTGGCGTGAATCTTCGCGCCCTCTGGCAGAATCCGACGCAGGCCTCGGAAATGCCAGCGGGTCTTCTTGATGCTGCCATCGGGCTGGACACTGGGTCGCTTCCAGGGGAAATACTCCATCATGCGCCAGAACATCGTCTCCAGTCCCTGGCCGCTGTCGTAGTTGAGCGAGTCGTGCAAGACGGCCTTCTCCGCCATCTGCAGGACGGCTTCCTCGTACATCTCCTCGACCGGATCAAAACATCCCAGCCGTCGCAGCTGGTCGTCGTCGAAGGTGAGTCCCCCGCGCGATGCCTCCTGGATCATCCACATCAGGGGGATCTGGCTCGCCGCCCATTGATCCGACGGCCATCCACCCCCGACGTCGCTATGATCCCCCGCGAAATACACCTCCTCAAAGTCGTCATTCAGGGTCGGATCCAAATGCGCGGGGCCATTCGCCGTGTCCTTGGCGATCACACCGGCTGCCTCTGCCTGCGCGTCCCACGTACTGATGCGTCCGTGCTTGTTTTGCTTCCCCCGGGAGCGCGCTTCCTGGAACAGCACCGGCTGGAACTTGATGCGACGCTCGTCGATGCTGACGGCATGGCGCATGATGGTCGGATTTGGCTGGATGCGGGTATCTTTGCTCTGGTCGTCATTGAATTCGGCGACACTGTTGACGGTGTCGAAGAGCCCCAGGAAATGCACGTATCCGACCGACCGACACATCGTATCGCGGCAGACGCTGAGCTCGGCGGTGCTTTGATGCCGCTCGGCGCCCTTGTCGGAGAACTTGTACTTGACAAATGCCTCCCAGACGAACGGAATGATCTCCTCGTTGTCGGCGGAGATCAGTCCGGCAAAGTCGAGCATCTCGTTCAGGAACCGCGCGGTATAGGCGCCCCGCGAGAACCCAAACAGGTAGATTTTCGCCCCGGGCTCCCATCGTCGCGCGATGAAGCGATACCCGCCGATGACGTGCTGGTCAAACGAGGTGGCCAGCGCTTGGTCGAGCACCTTGGACGTGGGCAGGCTCCGGGATGGGTTGAAGGCATTGGCGAAGGTGCCGGGCGTGACGTTGGTCCCGATTCCGGCTGTTGCGCGTTAGGAGCTTCTTGCAGGGGCGTGGTGCAGCATGGGACCTACGCTGGTAGTAGCAGACTATACCGGGTCAGTATTCTCTCGTCCGGCCGGGGGAGGTGCCGAGGATCGACGTACATCGATTGTCCTTGGTCCGGTCCAGCATCCGGAAGATCTTCAGGATATTGCTCTCGCCTCCGTCGGCGCGAAAGGTGTTGCCCGTGCCATCGAAGCAGAGCACCAGCTCGCGCATGGGGCGCTCACAGCTCGAACCGGAGGCGGTACTCGGAGACTGACGGCCTTGCGAGTTCCGCGCCATGGTGAAGTGTGTGTGTGTGTGTGTGTATGTCCCGTAGGTAGGAGATGATGGCCGCGATGACGGGTCACCCTGACGAAGCCAGGGGAAAAGGCCGGCTTATATGCCAGATCGTGCCCAAGACCGCATATTCTGTTCGACAGACAGCTTCAGCCCCCACCTGGATCCGGTCCTCGATATTGGCAGGACATTTCTCGAGGCTGAGATTGCCGATCCAGGCGATGATCTCAATAGTGGTGTTCGTAGCGTCTTGGGCGTTATTGGCAGCTCACACCGCATCAGCGCCATGCAGCCAGCGCCCAGCAGGTCGGTGGGGAGCTCGAGCCAGTGATGACTGTGAATGCCATACCATCATTGCCAATGAGGTCTGATCGGTGCCCACATGGTGGTTCTGCAGGATAGAAGAGCCCTGACTGTGCGGCCACCCACTGGTGAGTGGATCGATCGACTGCCGGGTGACGGACCGACGAACGCATGTGTTCTTTGCTTTTTCTCCCGTCGCTGTCGATCGGCTGATGATTGGCGAATGAGACCATTGCATTTGCAAAGGACAAGAGATTGGGATGGGGGGCTGGAGTCGCCAGCGTCGGCTATGTTTGCTCGGGTCCGATACGAAGCGCAATGGTGATGACCGCGTCGCAGCGACGCGCTGACAGGCGTCCAGCAGGGCGCAGCCAGCCCTACCCGGGGGGGTGATAACGACGAGGCTCATAATCGTCGTCAGGCGTCACGGACTTGACCGTTCAGCTGAAGGACCCATTATCCGAAGGAGAGACGGGGAGGTACCGGTTTCTCGCGGCTGAAAATGCGCGAAAATTAGAACCGAGGGGAACTGCTGTGTAACTGAGCGATGGCTGGTGACGGCGCGGTCCTCATGGCTCTTGGGGTTTTATACTTCCACCATGAACTCTCGCGCTGAAGTAGGCGGCACTGAGGGGAGGTGCCTGGCTTGAAGGGAGGGGGCACAACAGGGTGAATGTCCACCCGACTGTCTATGGATGCAGAATAACCGAATAACCCTTAAAAGGATGCAGTCATGTAGCTCTCTAATCCGTAGGTCGGTAGATATTCAGTCTGGATATGCGTGTGTCCGCTAATCCAATGTACTCCGTACTCTGTACGCATGGAAGAGCGGCATCAGTGCAATGACTCCAGTATGTTCATGTGGTTTCTTATGCATCCTCTATCAACAATGTGAAATCAGACATCCCCGCCCAATTCGACCAAACCCGCGTCTGCGTCGTTGCTTTTGCCGTGTCCTTCCTGAGCGCCTTGGACGCTCCCTCGTCTAGGACTGCTCCGGACGAACGCCCTCGCAGACCAGGAAAGGGAACGGTGCTGTCGGGGTCTGGCTATCCGGCCAGTCCTCGATATTCTTCTCCAGAGTCCATCCCACCGACACCCGCACCTGGTCGAATCCCACGTCCATCATGAGAGCCGCGATCCAGTCCCGCGGGATGCCGTGGCGCTCGACGCCCTCCAGCTTGGACGGCGGGTGAAACTTGATGGCCTCGGGGCCAAAGTCCTCAAAGTCCGTCAGCGCGACCCGCCCACCCGGCGTCAAGCAGCCGAGCAGGGTCTGGAGAAATGGACGCAGATCCGGGACATGGTGCATCACCAGATGGGACAAGATCAGGTCGAATTTCTGGCGACGGCCGGCGGGGGCGGCTGCGTCGGCCGGGGGCAACACTGGGTCCTCGGGATCCTCCAAGAGCTGGCAGCGGGGGATGATATTCGTGCTGGCGCCCGCGGCGGCGGTGATCTTGGTCTGAAGCATGTCGACCATCGCCTCGGCCGTGTCAACGGCCACGATCTGCTGCACCAAAGGCGCCACGCGCAGCGTCAACAGCCCTGTCCCACAGCCGACTTCGAGCACCTGAAGCCCCGTGCCCGTGGCCGCGCGCTTCTGCGCATCGAGCGAGCGGATGAGGGGTTGCAGCGTGTCAAAGGCGAGTCGCGTGGCCTCTTGGACCGACGGGTTGTTGTCCCAGTTGGCGGCTTCGGCGTTGAAGCGGTCGTTGCCAGCCTCCTGGGGCGCGCGGGCAGTCATTCTGTCGATGAAGTGCGAGATCGGATGTCTGCAGCAGGCAGACGATGATGGATAGGGAGTGCGGTGGTGGGCAGGCGATGGCAGGATTCCGCCGAGATGCGTAGGACGTGCGCGACCCGTCGGGCTTCGGGTAGTTTTCTGCGGGGTTGTGGAGGCGTGGCAGTTCATGGCTCGTCCAAGGGAGTCCCGTGAGCATTTCCACGGTCGTCATTGCGTGGTTCTGCCGCGAAGGCATCCAGAGATGCTGTCAGTGAGGGCGTGGTTGGGGATGGCCGAAAGCGGCAATTAGGGCTACGCACGAGACGGACTGGATATACAGGATATACTTCCCTCCTGCCCTCATCCCCTGCGCCGACGCGGTCTCGGACCTCTCTCTCAGACACGAACCAGGATCGCCTGCTGTCTCTATGACCCTCGCCAGCCTTGGTCCACTGTGACTGTCACAGGCTCCGTTCGCGCCGACCGTCCCACCCGTGTGAACGAACCGAACCCCTTATAAGCTGCATCTCCGGCTCCTGAGGTCCGAATTAGATCGTCCCTCTAGGTGCATCAGTTCCTGACGACGCCACGACCATGTTCTCTGTTTTCTCGGCAACGCTGGCGCTGTCGCTGGTGACGGCCGGCGTGCTCAGTGGCATCTGCATGTATCCTCCGCATGGCCCCCCGACCAACTCGTCGTACCCCGATCGCATCCGCTTCATGACGGGCCTGATCCCTAAGTTGGGCGCGCATGTCTGCGTGCTGCTCTTCCTCTACCAGGCGCTCGTGACGCTCTACTACCCACCGAGGGGGCGTGATGTCCCCGTCCATCCGCACGCCACGACGCTGACCACCATCTGCCCGCACGCCCCCCAGCTCAACCCGCGCGTCTTCACCTGGAGCCCGCGCACGATGCTCTCCCTCTTGACGATCTTCCTGGGCGCGATCATCCGCATCGCCGCGTACGGTGGCCTGGGCCCCAACTTTACCTTCCAGCTCGGGGCGCCGGACCGACTGGTGACGGGGGGCATCTACCGGCTGATCCAGCACCCCAGCTATACCGGGCTGTTCATGGTCATTGTGGGCGGCCTCGGCGTGTGCTATCACTGGGACACGGCGGCGATCGCCTGCTGGATGGATGCGACGACCTTCCAGCAGCTGCGCAGCCTGGCGGGATGGGGGCCAGTGGGCATTTCGATGGTGACGATGGTGGGACTGCGCATTCGTGTCAACGACGAGGAGACGATGTTACTAGAGAAATTCGGCGAGGAATGGGAGCAATGGCATCGACGCACGGCGCGATTCGTGCCGGGGTTGTTTTAGTGTAGCATGATGTGACAGTGTTGCTGGAGATGGTCGGTCCTTTATTGTATAATTGTCTTTCCCCATGATGCCGAAGCATATATATCGGATGACATCATGCATCGCAACCCTTCAGCGCACAACCTACTCTCCCCCCTGTATCTATATTACCCCCATCGCTTTTACCCTTTGTGACGTCAGGAAGAGGCAATCTCCCATCGGACAGACGAGGACTCTTCTCCTCCTTCCACTACGCAGAATTGTTGCAACCGATCAGCTCGTGCAGCTGGCTTGGCGTCGGAGTTGATCCGCCCGATCTCGTCTCCAACTTTCTCCTGACCCTCTTTCTCTCCCTCTTCTCTCTCCCTCTCCCTCACTTCCCCTCCTTCACTTCCCCTCCATTCTACCCCCCCCATCGTCAATCATGGGTATCATCAAGACCGCCTTCAAGCTCACCACCTACGGTGGCACCGCGACGCTGGGAGCCTTCTTCTGGGCCACTCGCAAGGACGTCTTTGTGCCGCTGCCCGAGACCGACGCCATCTTCCACAACGCCTTCTACCGCGCGCAGAACCCTTCGGGGAACCCGACGGTCCATGATCTCTGCATTCGCAAAGTGCCCCTCGCCGACATCAACCCGGCCCTGCTCGAGAAGAAGGGCCGACTCACCGAGGCCTTTTGTGCCGGCGTCTGGAGTGGCTGGGGTGCGTGTCTCTTGCTCGTCTGGCTCGCTCGGCGACCGGTCCCCGGTCGCATGGTGCCCAGAATGTGTTTAATCTAATCGCCTCATGGCATTCGCAGGCTACGCTTTCCAACGCGCCTATCTCGCCCGGAAATACCAAGGGCCCGAGACCGCCGCCCACCTGTGGTCGCCCGAGGAGCTCCGGGCCTCCCGCTACGACGTCGGCACCTGCATCACCGATCACTTCGAAGTCGTCGAGAAGACCGACGACCATATCCTCGTGCGCTGCGGCGATTCCCCGCGCAACCAGGGCGTGCGCGCCTCCGACGGTCTGTTTGAAATGTCCGCCGTGGTCAAGCCCGACGAGGGCGTGGCCGTGTTCGGGCTCAAGAGTTGTTTCTTCCAGGGCGAGGGCAAGGCGGAGGGGGCCCCGATGCCCCCCCACATCCTCTGGCTGCACAAGCAGTATACCAAGCTGTGGGCGGAGACGGCGGTGCGGAATGTCGTGCGCTAGGAGACCGGGGTATGGGGGGTTTACACAGCGGAGGGACGCAATACAGATACCGTCCAGGGCAGCCGATCAAACGAACACACAATGGATTCGGTGGTTTCATGTCTCTAAGTAAACACATTGCCGGCTCGGGTTGGACCAGAAGCCGAATCCATGGGTACGGCAATCACGATAGTGATATGAATGATGAAATTCACCAAAGCAAAACCCACCACTGGACCTACATCCACCCTTCCTAACATACAGAGGCCCCGGATCTCCCCACAATCCCATCACCCATCGCCGGGCTCGTCCCATCGGAATCCCCTAGTGGGTTGGTTCATCCCGGACGATGTTGAGGGTAGGCCGTGTTAGGTTCACGTTGCGGCCGACATATACGCCGTTGCCGATCATAGTATTTAAAAATGACATCGACAGGGCTTGGATCAGGTACCACGGGTGCACTCGCTCGTCCACCACTCGGTTCGGGCCTGCTAACAACCCGGCCGTATTTTGCACCCATTGATAGGAGACATTGCCGTGGTCCGGTGCACCGGGGACTGGAATCCTCGACAAGTACGTTGCCAGACGGTCCGGCACGCGGGTATTCGCGATTCGGATTCGTGCCAGGAGGTCTGTGTCCACGCGAATATCGTTCGTGTGCGTTTGAACGAGCGTCGATCCATCATTAGCTGTTTGGATTCGAAAACGGATCCCGCTGCGCGAGTCCATGCCATTCCCGGGGCGGCCGACCAGCAGGGCCCATTCATACCTGTCCGAGGGTTAGTACCCGGTCGATTCCCAGGAACAGGGGCTCTACGCACTGCTCCGGTGGGCGGGCGACCAGACCGTTCGTCTGATCGACATTTCCGGGGAGCTCATAGATGGCGATGTACACGCCCCGAAGCGGGCGGAGGTGATTGATTGATCTTCTCGCATTCTCCCCCAGGTTCTGTAAGGTTGTCCGAAAATTGTTTTGTCCGCTCATGGTGAACACGGTCGAGGACAGTCGGATCGGAGGCACAGAGATGGGTTAATCGCGATGGAATACCGATGCTGGGTAAGACAGTGTGGTGCGCGTGCAGAGGAGATCAAGAGCAGGAGGACAGGAAGCGGGAGGAAAAGCGAGCGACAGGAAGACGCCGGGCAAGAGCTGACTCGAGTACCATCACAGGACTTCCTTCCCATCACGACCCTGCCCGAGGGGGCCATCGTGGCCGGGCTCCTGCCTCTCCTGAGGCTATCCACAGACGGCGGCGATATCGACACTGCCGCCGTTGAGCAGCGCAATGATGTCGGAGATAGGAACATGCCTCCGGACCCCAGACTCGGTGTCATGCACCCCATGCCCCGTATTCGTATCCTCCTCGCGTGTCAGAGAGCTTCTGCCCCCCCGGCTCGACTGATTCAGGAGGGAGAATCTCCGGCCGCAAGGGGCCACCAAGATTGATCTGATAGATCGCATGCCCGGCCCTCTCCCCACCAAGGGTCTCCTAGCGGTGTGTCAGGGCCTCCGCTCGATCGGGTCTGTCAGTCTGACAGCGCACTTGGGCCTCCCCCGTGCGTCGCGATGGGGAAAACGAGGGGTCCGCGCTCAACGGGGGCACATATCAAGGATGATGGGAGGGACAGGCCTTCAATTATTGTCGCGGAACCTTTCTTGGTCCGCATACCGAATGATCTGTCATTTCCCCCCCGTTCTCGCCTGAGACACTCCGGCTCATGAGGGCATTAAAAACGCTAGAAGATGAATTCAAACGACACCAAACCGGACAAGACACCCCGGCCACACAAAGGACACACCAATGGCACCGGCCCAAACCGAATATTACACATAGAAAGCAATCCAGCTAGTTTCTCTCCCCTTACACCCGACGAGGTACTGCCTCAATGACCGACTCCATGCCGGGACTGCTGCTCCAAATGCCGGTAATCTCCAAGCCCGCCCCGTACAGTAACTCCCTCCACTGGCGCTCCGAGCGCTCGATCCCCGCGCCGATACTCATCATCTGGATGTCCAGCGACGCTTGTAGCAGCGGCGTATTGGTGTCGGGGAGGACGAAGTCGACGATCAGGATGCGCGAGCTCTGGGGATCCATGGCCGACACCGTATTGAGCAGGATCTTGTGGCAGATGTGGTCGGGCCAGTCATGGAAAATGGCCCGGAAATAGTACACGCGAGCGCCTAACCGGGTGCCAGGTCAGCCATTGAATGCTCGGCATGGTGGTTAAACTTCAATAAAGGCAGGACGTACCTTTCACGGGCTGCGGGTCCAAGAAGCTGTATCCCATCATCTCAATCGCCGCATTCGGGGCCGTCGGCGCCAGCACCTTTGGCAGATCCTGCAGGATCAACCGCCCGGGGACGCGTGGATAGGTCGTGTGGAACTTGACCAGATCATGGCCCTGGTTGCCCCCAATATCCACCAGAAACACCTCGTCGCGGGACGCTACGGCGGCCGACTTGGTCAGTCGGTCCACCGGGTACACGTCGAACCAGGCAGGCTTGCCATGACGGCGACTGGACATGTAAGAGTTGAACAGCGCCTGGTGGTGCTTGCGCTGGCCGAGCCACTCGAACTGGCTCTGTCCGACGGCCCAGCGCATGGGGCACTCGGAGTACTCCTTCGGCATGGCGTAGTGATGCTCCCGTAGATATTCCGGCAGCTTGGCCAGCGTGGGCAAAGTCAAATCGTAACTATGCCTTGGCCATTAGATGATCCAAAACTCACTCACAAACGCAGGGAACCCGCGGGTTGGACATACATGCAGGGCACCCCGTCACGGCCAATGGGCTGGGTGAGGGCCGGGGTCTTCTCATTGGGACGGTATACTTCGCATTCGACGCTGGCGCACAACCCCAAGGCAGACACCACGCGCATCAGACGGACTGTAAGGATGAGCCAGAGCCCGAACCAGGACCATGTCCACATGGGAAGGGCGCCTACCGATCAGATCCCGTTCGGCTCCCGTGTACGCAGCCAGCTGGGTGGCGGACAGACCAGATTTGCGATGCTGCACGAGCAACGGGAAGATACCCAAGTCGACCACAGTTCGTAAGGCGGCATTCTGCGGCGGCTACAGAGATGAGCTGATCGCTTCCTATGACTGCCGACCCGAGGACACTGTACCTGATATATGAGGCGGAGGACGGTCTCCGTGGGGGTCTCAACCGCCAGCTTCAATTGATCGATGAGGCCGAGCAGGCGAAAGTGCGAGTCGCCCGGGCGAGATGCATGATGCTCTTGCAGCGCCGCCTGCTTGATCTCCTCGACGAGCGCGAGCACCTTCGGAGTTTCCAATGGCGAATGCATGGTGACACCGGCGGGTGGAGACAACAGGAAGGCAACGATGCGGCTGGAATGCCAGGACGAGGTGGACAGACAGACCGTGAGAAGGAGAGGAACGACAGCAACGGGGGATACTCTTATATCGGCGCTCGATGATGCCAATCCGGTGGCGAGCACGCTATCTCTCCATTCACTCAAGGGGGGGAGAGTGAATGATGCCGAGGCGACGTCCGCCGGCGGACGAAAACAGCCATGCCTGAGACATTCACGTCTCCATCGGCTGGGCAGTGAAGGGGCCCAGGGGTCTTCCCGGGATCGGGACGCCAGAGATATTGGCAATAGATTCCCTGACAACCTTCCCAAAGGCGATGCGGGCTCGTCGATCGCGTCCCCTGGCCTGGCTGAGGGCACGACGACCGGCCGGCTGTCCACCCCGGGGCCCGTCGAGGGGAATTAAACTCTACGCGCATATTATCATCTGGACGACTCCACTGTGGCGCCTGTGTTTATCGGACCACTGCAGTCAATGGTGGATCACGGGATGGTCTGCTAGTAACCGCCGCTGCAGGATATCAAAAGTCAACCCCAGCAGGAGCCGGTCCATTCGTCGATGGGGGATCAATCCCCGACTCTGACCGCTTCAGGCAGAGCCATTGTTTGCTGCATGGTCTGCTCCGCCGGGCGCTGGGACTCCTGCCAAAGCCGATCTTGGTCGTCCTGCTCTTGACGGCGGTGGGCTCAACGCCGTCGTCAGCCATGGTGGATATACGATGTAAGGTCTACGACAATAAACCCGCCCGAACAAGCGGTCCAAGCAGTGAATGATGGACCCAGCCACGGGCCACAATCAGGCACCAATATTGATTGTAACCCGGAGTGGCGGACGCGCCGGTCCGAGGTAGGTAGTCTCGAGCAGCCCTAGCCCATGTCGTGTAAGCATGGTGATGACGGACATGATCGCATTGTACGTAGATGATGTCCTCCCCCCGGTCGATAGCCCAGCTACTGTGATAGGTAGATTGTGTCATTCAGCTGCACCGACAAGCGAATCTGGTGTCATGAGGGACGTCTGTCGATTGGTTGTCAGCCGGCTGAAATCCTCCGAGCGAGGATGCAAGGCTCTCAATCTGGCCGGTTGATCTATCGGCTCGTCCGGTCGTTTGCGACTGTGAAAGAGGGGGACCCGTGGAGGCATCACCCTGCGTGTCTGTCGGCTGCTTCACGGCGAGAGAGTCGCGGGAATGTCGATCTCTGGTGCCATGATTGCTACCAGTCCAGCTGCTTCCTTCACTTCAGGCCTAGACAATCCCCGCGTATCACCGAGATCGTGATGGGCCCCATCCCAGCTGCGCCAGGCGACCTCAGCAGCCAGTCTTCACGAGACAAACCACCGAGCCCTCGATGGGGTGCACGAGCTGGCTGATGAGCGCCCGGGAGGCGATCGGGATCAGGATACGAACCCCCAGGATCCTGGCCATCTCCTGCATGCCGATGCAACCTCGCGCCTTTTCCTTTTTTCGGCAGTGATTTCTTGATGCGGAGTCGCGAGCCAGCACGTCGAGCGCGACGATGAGCACCACCAGACCGTCGGTGAGCGGCACAGACGGCCGACAAAAAGCAATATCCAGCAAAAAGGTGGGCCCGCCTTCATCACGCTGCAGGCCAGGGAGGGACCAAAGACGACGGGCGAAGTACCTATCCGCGCTCTGTCACTGGAGCAGGACCGCGGAAGAAGCCTCCGGGGGTCGTCAACCGGCGAGAGACGACATTAGTACCCTTCGTTCGTCTCCTATGAACCGGTGGAGCAGCGTCCTCCTGTCCTGGCCCGTTCCACCACCTCGGGAAACGAGGTCGACCGCAATTGGACATGTCAGATCGGAATGCCACATATCGATTTGTCTGTGCTGAATCCACCGGGATGGCTCAGCCGCTTTCCGGCCGCTGGAATGTGGCTTCTGGCTCGCTGGGATGGGGGAATCTGGAATCCTCACGGCGTCCCTCGCTGCAGCTATCCTTCCCCAACCGATGAGCAAAGCGACAATAAATGCGGTTTGCCCGGGCTGGGGCGCTCTGCGATGGCGAAAGGGAACTGAAAGGAAACTACCAGAAGTGCAGTGAATGTGATCGCGTCCGGTCCACTCCATCAGGAGGACTTTAGTCACGGTATTGTTGCATGCGGAGAGGACCACGACCACATTCACTGCAGCAGAGGCTGCACGGCGGCTCGACTACCGATGGCCCACAGGAGACGGTGCTTTGGTACGTCGGACTATCGAATTCAGGGAGCAGTCGTCTGGGCAGAGGTGCATGGGCAGTCGCTGGATGAGCTCTCGTTCCATCCCTCCATTCCGCAGTGAATCAAGTTTCACTTCCTCGTTTGCCCCCATTCACTCTCACCGCTGACTCTTCCGCCGGGCGGAGATTCGGGGATATCCTGGATCCTATTTTTGGCCCTCTCGGTCAAAAAAAAAAAAGGTTGGATACGAAAAGCAAAAACACAAGCGAAGTCGACGGCGGAGATGCACTGGCTGACAACTCTGCGTGGTACGATTTACTTTCCACTGTCGGTGCCTCTGAGTTGGTCCGGGCTGTCATAAGCAACCTCCTAGCGTCTACGTGCGTAGTCGTGTAGATACGTGGGCACTGGATGGCGTGGGCCCGGATGAGGCGATGGACGACCGACGACAGCATGACTGCACGACGCTCGATCGAGGCTCACTTCCTCAGCTCGATCTCAGGAACAGAACCCTGGGCAGCCGAGCGCCGAGAGCCCGGTTCTCGGTGCCGATTAGCTGGGGCTTGGGGCCATGATCCTGGTCGAGCCACGAAGGACGAGCACCAGTTCGCGAGGCGGATGGATGGATCCCAGCGCGCAGGATGCAACCACCCCAAGGGAAGATTGTGATCGCGGCGGCGTCTCGTGCAGGACAATGCGGTGACTAACAAGATTAGCGCTGCAACAGCCTCGACGTCCATCATCGGGGACGGGGATTGGCCAGCTTGGGGCGCGTCTCTACTCCGTCGAGAGGCCCGACGACGATCCTTCGGACGTCGTCTGCTGGGTTTCATTCGCCGGAGAAAGAGATCGAGATCTCTTGCTCCGTCATCCACTTGACCCACGGTCCGTGCGACATCTAGCTTTCGATGCGGCCAGCCCATAGGTCGGATGCTGGAGGTGGTTGATATCAATCCACCCCGGGCGGATGACGACGAGCCAGTCCCCGGCGTCGTCGGAGCAGGGCAACAAGGACGGGGACTGGTGATATTCACCGCTGGACTTGGCTGATGACGCCAAAGCGCGTAGAGACCGGGGTCCCATGTTACTAAATCCGGAAACGGAGGGGGATATGCCGAACGCAGAGCTGACGACCAACCGGCATACTCCGCACTGGACGAGGGTCAGTGTGCCGGTGCCATGCTTTCCCACAGAGTCAGCTTAAATACAGCTTTAGAGTCTCGTCTGGCATGTTCATGAGTCGCGACAGGCTAATCATCTCTCACCATGGGTATCCCTCAGTATGATGGGCCATCCAGCAAGGCCATCCAAGCCTCCACGCAGGATCAGTTGGTGGCACAGTTTGGCCGTCTGCACATTCTTGATGACTTAATTCGCCAACGGGCTGCAGATGCCATTCAGCAGCCTCTTCTGGCCTACCCCAAGCCCTCCACGAACAACGATGAGACCACCTACGAATACTTCACCGGGCAGGACCTGGACTGCATGATCGACCAGGCCGTCTGCGCCTTGATGGACTATGGCTTCAACCCAGTGAGTCGTCTTGTCCCCTACGTGACCTACCCAAAGAGAAGCCTGGGAGCTAACATGAAGACTAGCCACGACGCGAAAAGGCCATTGTGGCCCTCTTCACCTTATCAGATCTCAACATGGTAGTAACCTTCTTTGCCTTAAGTCGCCTGGGATACACCGTGATGATGCTCTCTCCACGGCTGTCCGCGGCAGCGTGTGTGTCTCTACTAGAGGTGACCGGGTGTGATACCATTCTCTATGGCCAAACGGCAAGCATCCGGGCCACGATGGGCGAGATCCTTCGCCTGAAGCTGATTGCCTGTCGTCCCTTGGTCCAGCGAGACTCGCTCGAAGAGTATGCCAACGAGTCGACGTTTGTGGTCCTCAACAGGAACCGCAATCCCGAGTTGCAAAGAGAAAAGATTGCCTTGATCTTACATTCCTCTGGGTCTACGGGGACACCCAAGCCGCTCTATCTCAGTCACAAAGCTCTGATGACCCATCCTCTCCGGGGTCCCGGCCTGACCTCATTCAACTCCCTTCCCTGGTACCATCTCCATGGTCTCTCCACAGCTTTGCAGGCCATGTACATGAGGAGGACCGCCTACATGTGGGATGCATCTTTGCCGCTAACCGCCACCTCCGTCGTGTCCGCCCTGGAGGCTGCCAAGCCGGAATCCGTACAAGGCGTGCCGTATCTACTACAGCTTCTTGTTGACAGTCCTCGAGGCCTGGATGCCCTTCGCGGCTGCGCACTCGTCACATACGGAGGAGCTCCATGTCCTGACGAGCTCGGAGATCGCTTGGTCGCAGAACACGTGAAGTTCGGGGGCTCATTTGGCTTGTAAGATATCGCGGCTTCTCCATCTGGGTATCTATAGGAACTAACCGAGATAGGACCGAGGCTGGCCTCGTTGCAGAGTCGATCTCTCGCCCAGTAGGGGACCCACACTGGAACTACATGAAATTCTTCGACAACATTCGACCCTTCATCTGGATGAAGCCGATCAGCGAAGATTTGTTCGAGTGTGTGTACCTATCCGGCCATCCCGCCTTAACGACGTCCAACGCCACTGAACCTCCCGGTTCCTACCACTCGCGCGATGTCTTCACCCCTCACCCTACCATACCAGATAGATGGAAGTACGTCTCACGTCTGGATGACAGGATCACACTGGTGAACGGGGAGAAGGTGCTGCCTCTACCGATCGAGGGCACCATCAAACAAAGTCCATTGGTACAAGAGGCGGTTGTCGTTGGACTGAACAAATCCGTCCCCGGTCTGCTGGTGTTCCGGTCCAAAGAGGCCAAGATGTTCTCTACCGGAGACTTGATGGACTTGATCGCTCCTGTCATTGACGACGCCAATTCCCGAGCGGAACAGTTCTCTCAGATCTCCCGTGACATGGTTCATATCCTCCCCATGGACGCTGTCTGTCCTTGCACAGACAAGGGGTCGATGATCCGCGCCCAAGTCTATGCCAAATATGCCGACATCATTGAGAAGATGTACGCCAAGATGGACAGTCCAGCTGACGGGACGCTGACGCTTGACCTTGGTTTGACAGAGGAGCATCTCGCAAAGCTTTGTCGCGAGGAAGTCGGTTTCCCTATCTCCAGCAGGAAGGCCGACTTCTTCGCGCAGGGTATGGACAGCCTCAAGGCCATCCACTTCCGGCGGTTGATTCTGCGCGACTTCCGCATCGATGACGGCAAGTCCATCGGACAAAATGTGGTTTTCGAGACGGGCAACATTTCCCGGCTGGCGCAGCACATCCACGATGTCCAGTCGGGGCAGGAAACCAAGGCCAAGGACGACCTAGCGCTCATCCCAGAGCTCGTCGACAAATACTCTACCTTCCAGAGACACTCACCCAACGTCGCTTTGGCCAGTGGAAATCGAAGCGTGATGCTCACTGGCGCGACTGGCTCCATTGGCGGACATACCCTGTTCAAGTTGCTCAATGATGACACCGTCTCGGCCGTGTACTGTCTGACGCGGCGTGAGAAAGCGAAAGACGCCATTCTGTCGGCTCTCGCCCAGAAGGGCCTGAATGTGCCCGAATTCCGTACTCAGAAGATCATTGCATTGAACAGCGCACTGGACGCACCAGATCTCGGCGTGGGCGAAGACATGATCGAGCAGATGCGCCAGTCCGTCTCGCTGATTATCCACACATCCTGGCCGGTGAACTTCAACCTGCCGCTGCTGAGCTTCGAGCCGCACATCAAGGGCGTATACAACCTGATCAACTTCTCCCTTTCGGTGTATCTGCCCAAGCCCGCCGTGGTCCTGTTCTGCTCGTCCATTTCGACCGCGCTGGGCGGCTCATCCCCGGAAGTCCCCGAGACGCCGATCGAGGATCTCACCAGCGCGCTGGAGATGGGCTACGGTCGCAGCAAGCTCATCGGCGAGAGAATCGTAAGCAAGGCTCGCTGCTCAGCTGGAGCACGGGCGTTCACGTTGCGCATTGGCCAGGTATCCGGGCACTCGAAGAAAGGACTGTGGAACGACTCGGAGGCGATCCCGCTGATGATCCGATCTGCGCTGACCCTCAAGGCCCTGCCGGCTCTGGACACGACCTGTTCGTGGCTGCCGGTGGACAAGCTCGCATGCTCAATCCTCGAGCTGGCCAAGGCATGTGCGGTGCACTCGCTGGAGGACCCTTCCCCGACGGCGGACGATACTGTCTACAACGTCACCAACCCCCGTAGATTCACCTGGTCGTCTCTCCTCGAGACCCTCAAGCACAGCGGATTCGAGTTTGATGTGGTTCCCGTCGGCCAGTGGCTCTCGATGCTGAAAGAGAGCGCTGCACGAGGCGAGGAAGCGTCCAATCCAGCCGTGAAACTGATCGACCATTACGAAAGCATGTACAGCACCGCAAGCACACCAGCGCCCGAGAAGCGGTTTATTACGGAGAAAGCCGAGCACGACAGTACGACCCTACGGAATGGGCGGTTACGGATTGTCAAGGATGGAATTTTGCATCGGTATGCACAGGATTGGCTGAAGCGGTGGAAGACGGTCACGACTTGACAATGATGATGATTGATTTGATACACGATACATGAATGATGTGAACTACCGTGGAGGATTGGTTGGGTTGGACTGTGACATATTGTCTATCCGTTGTTTTTATATTGTTCTATTTTTGGTTGTTTATTTGTCATGGTTTCTGTTATGATTGAGGATTTACGGGTCTTGACTGAATGAATACGACGATATGGGGTGTGTTGTTACCATGATCAATTTCAATGAATCTACTGCATCACGATTGCGAAAGAAGAGAAGTCGTAGAGGATGAATCCTTCTATTGCTAGCTAGTCTAATCGATCTGGATATCACAGCGAGGCGCACGGCCCATAGAACGAGCGGACAGCACATAATGTTAAGTGACAGGGAAAATATTGTACACCAAAGAAAACAAAATTCAAGATTCCTTAAAGACGACGGGATATATGCTTTAATGAATCGAACACCGCAGAACCAACTCCGAAGAAAATCCTCTATTCGCTACGCGAAGAGCGCCACAGCGAGAGCACCCATGAGACCCGTCAGGCCGACGCTCAGCGAGTTCGCTGCACCCGTGAAGATCGGGCTGATTGGGGTCGTCGCCGAGGGGGCCGAGCCGATGGTGCCGTGAGTCACACCAGCCACGTTGGTAGGAACAGGGACGAAGCCGGAGGGCAAAGTCGTGCCGCTGGGGTAGGGAGGACGCGTGTTTCCGGTGGGAATGGCAGTGGCGCTGGTTGGGGGAGGCTTGACTTCAATGGTGGAGGGTTTGGATGGGCCCTCGGGGGTGTCACTTTGAGGAGATTCGCCTTCCGGAGACACGCCCTCAGTCGTAGGAGGCACGGAGATATCAGTCGGCTCGGGGGCAGGCACCGTCGGAACCACGACAGGGACGGTCTTGCTGGTCGAGGTGTCTTCCTGGGCGTGCGGCTTGCTCGTCGCGCTGGAGACAGGGACGTCGACGGCCGTGGAGGACTTGGCTGGCAGGGGAGGCTCGGTGGCGACGGAGCCGCCCTTGGTGAGAGGGCAGAAGGTGCTCGTGGAGGTGATCCAGACGGTCATGCGCTCGGGTTCTTCGTCGTCTTGGTCGTCCTGGTCCTGATCCTGGTGCTGGTCGCCGTCGGAGCCGGCGTCAGAGCCACTGGAAGGTACGGCCGTGGGCTTGGGCTCTACCGTCGATTGAGGAACCTTGGTCGGCTCAATCTCGGCGGTGTTGGAGGGCTGGATCGGGGCCTCCGTGTGCTGGATCAGGACTGTGAGGCTGGTTTGGGTCGACGAAGTGGACAGGCCCCCATTCGAGGTGGAAACCGAGGTGGCGCTCTCGATGGAAGTAACGGCGGTGGTGCTTGTCGAGGGGACCTCGACGACCGAGTTGATCTTGGGCGTGGAGCTTCCGAGCTCGAAGAGCTTGATAGAGTTGATCTCCCAGTAGGCTTCCTTGAAGGCGGCGGGGTTCTCGGCGACGAAGTTGACACAGCTCTGCATGGGGCTGCTCGGATCGCTGAGAGGACATCCCGAATCGCCAAAGACGCCGCCGGCCCAGTCACCGCAGAAGGCCGTGTTGAGGATGAACTTCTGGGCCGTGAAGCGCTCGTGGAAGTTGCAGGTGCCCTGCAGATGGGCCATGGGGGTGCCGAACTCGGTGACATCCGGGTGGCCCTGCGCGATGGACGTCGGGATGGACGCGCGAGGGAAGAACCAGATCTTGATAAACTCGGACGTCCACTCCATGGCATACACCCCACCGCCCTGGCTGTTGAACGGATCGCCGGAGGAACCCTGCTGGCCCTTGACCACGCAGCCGATGGTGCCAGAAGCCTCGCCACACTCGCCCGAGGATAGGGTCCCGGTCATGTCGTTCTCGCCGGAGACGTCGCAGGAGCCGCTGGTGTGGAGGACAATTTTGTTGGCGTCGTGCTTGTTGACGCCCTCGATGATATCAATCTCGCCGTCCTCAGGCCAGCTGGGACCGACAGACCAGAATGCGGGCCATGTACCGCAGATGCTGCCCGGCATGTGCTTGATATCGATGAGGTAGAGGCCCTCGTGGTAGAACTGTTTGCTCTCAATGCGGACCGACTCGCGGCCAGGGCCCGTCGGGGACAGCTTCGTCTGGTAGTCGACGCCCATGTAGAGACTGCCGCTGTCGGTGATATCGAAGAGCCCGGAGCTTTCAGCGTAGCTCTGGTTCACGTAGGTGACGAAGCCATTCGTCGGATCGGGCTGGTCGAAGAACTCGAAGTACTCCAGGAACTTCTCGCCCTGCCAGGCTTCCTGCAACTGGTAGCTCTGCTTGGCCGCCCCCGTAGCCAGCGTTGGGGTGACAAGGTACGAGACGGCGAGGGAGCCAACGGTCCACAGAAGAGACGACGACATGTTCAAGAGGCTGCACCGGAGTGCTAGGAAGCTCTTCAGTGTCAAGAAAAAAAAAAAAAAAAAAATCGGGGATGATCGCAGATCAGATGAAACGCTTCAGTAGATCCGAAGGATCTATCAGGTGAATGAATGGGATAGGGTATTATAGACCAGCGAAAGGCAGGGCCACCACCGTCAAGGCTGTATGGCAACAAGCAGAATCGGAGAGAAAGAAAGGCTGGAATGCAGACGTCAGTCCGCTAGATCCAAAGAAGGCGACAAAAGAATGTAAACTGCGAACGAGGTGAAGAAAGAACGGTATGTGGTCGTCCGTCCAGCGCGCTGGGGCGACGGGGGGGTTCCTGGTTTGATATACCGACCCATTCCTCCTCAGCCCTTGCGACGACTGCTGTCCAGCCGGATGCAAGTGTGTCGACGGCCCCCTGATTCACCTGGGCCATTGTTCGCGCCCTCCATGGTGAGGCCGTGATTCATCAGGAACGGGCGCCTAGCAGCCCCTCTGTGGGCCATCCACCACGCCCTCCGCCGTCCATCGTTGGTTCGACCCTGACAGGACGCCGAGGAAAGCCCTGGTCGAATCAGCGGGCCGAGCCCAGAGTGCGGCGGTTGTCCAGACTCCCTGCATTCTCGGTGGCGGCAAGCTGGTTGAGCATCCTGAAACACGACGAGACGCGGATGAAACAATGGTCGCCCATTGCACCGACCCGAGGGGGTTTCCATGCAGTGAAGAAGAATAGGAACGGCCAAATCTATTCCGTCGAGTCGCTTTGTTTCTTTTTTTACCCGGTGCGAGTCGGTCTTTGTTCCGAGTGTTTTCTTTCTCCGTTCTTTCTGTTCTGCTCGGGGAGGGGGGCATGGGTTCTGCGCCGGCGCATCGCCACATTCCCGACGCAACCCACTCGCCAATAATGCTTCTCGCCGTCGGGGTGGACGACCGATCAAAGAGTCCGCCCCTCGCAGACCTGTTGGCTCGTGCAGAGATGCGCTGTTCAATTTTTGGGCCAGTCTTTGGTTCCCGTCCGCTGCCGAGGTGAGTAAAGACTTGACAACCCCCCAGTGGAGACCAGGCTCGGCAGTGCGCCGTTGTTTCTGTGCCGCAGAAGCGCAGGAACGACCTCTCCAGTGGGAGAGGGACGGTATGCAGATCCACGATCGTCCGGGGAGACCAGCTGGTGCCTTTGCCAGTCGACCCGACCCAGAATTGCAGCGGCATGCGGTACGCTGGATGGATGGAATGAGAGCTTTTGGGGCCGTCTGGGTGGGACGATCATCATTCAGCGGATTAGGATTATTAATTTTGATTGTTCTTCTGCTCTAGTGGCGACCAAGGCCGGGATCCAGAGAGAAGCACGGCGATACAGTAGATTAATGTAAATGAAAGTGGGCGCCTTCGCTCTCCTTAGAGAAGTTAGGGCTTGGGCGATCCGGTGACCCGGCTGTCCAGTACTTTGTCCCCAGAATAGGTACAGAGCAGCATTCCAGTCGATCTCGCCCGTCTCCGCGCAACAGCATCGCTGGGCCGCTTGGCTCTCCGGCACTGATGCTGTATCATTGGCCTATCCAGTGGATCTCGTCAACTTCGCTTCTGGGCCAGATTCAGGCCCATCCGGTGCCATGGCGCTACGATCCACCGCGCCCGCCTCCTGTTTCAACTCCCCCCTTGGGTTGTGTCTGTGTCGACTTTCCTTTCCGACCGTCGACATGAACTCTGTTTCTCGATAGTAGCGGAAGCCTCAGTGTGTGGCGTCCAAGGCACTGGTCGTGCGTGCATGCGCCGGAGATTAAACCCACGCCGGTGCCCAAGCCACGAGGTGACAGATCAGACGCCTATCACAGAGAGCAACGGACTGATTCGTGGGGTCTCTCACCCGGTGTCTCTCGTCAGGTCCGACGGCCTTACCTCACTTGGAGGCTGCTCCTGCTGGCATGGCTTTGAGGTCGTGGAAGAGCTATCGAATTTCTCGTCCCCCACAAGCCATCTGCGGCATCTGATTGGCAATGCGCTGGCACAAGTGCTTATTTGTGGTCACGCCTTCTGGATCTATCGTTCATTCGGATAGCCATGGGTCGAGAGGCCCAATTGAGGTTACATTGAGTCTGTCATGTTCGTTCGCTTGTGACAACAACTGCCAACAAACACCCCACGTCTGATTCACACCCTCACCCGCAAGAATGTACTGGGTGTCTAGACAATTTCGCTCACAGCTTGCTTCGTCCAGACTTGGCCCGCCGTCCAGGATCCACGTCTGTCCACCAGGGGAAACTTGGGGGAGCGTCCCGCTCCAGGGTGGCCTGGAAATTCGGTTTGCGCTTCTCGAAGAAGGGAGTAATGTTTTCGGTCTAGCCCTGGACGATGTCAGCTCCATCATACGATCGCTTACCAACCGGAATCCCGACCCCAAGATCTACGCCCCGTCCATGTCACAGCGATGCGGATTGCTCGAGGCAGGGTCATGGTCATGCCCAAGCCCATGGCGGCGTCGGTTTGCAGCAGCGGTAGATGGCGAGAGCCAGACGGCCGCCCCTGAAAGACGCCAGAATGGGCTTTTCCAAGTGTCCTTTTCAGGGGCCGACACATGGGTCTCGATAGTCCGCATTGCGCTCTTTTTCGGTGCTCTCGAATCCACGCTCCAGGTCTGCCCCGGCACAGGAGAACTTTCCAGCACCCGTCAAGACGACCACCTTTACCCGATCGTCTCTATCAAACATGGGGTGATCCTCTCGAAATCTTCCATAACTCGAGTCTGAAGGCATTATGCTTCTCCGGGCGGTCCAACGTCACCCCCACGACCGGGGTGGCCTCGGGGGCACCAGGCGGATGGTGTGAGACCTTGACATGCGTCAGGAGAATCGTCTCGTAAGACTTGGGCGGGTTCATTGGGTCAGACGAGCGAGTTATCTTGCTTCGTTCAGCCTAAGGAGCTTGGCTGTTCGTTGTGTCATTCTGGGGTTTATATCGTCGTCAATATGGACATGCCCACGGTCCCTGCCTCTGTTCACTAATCGTGAAGATCGTCCGATATTATGATCCATCACTCGCGATGGGCATCACATGGACTCAGTGGCATATGTAGATGATGCGATCATATGTAGTAGAAGGAGCAACCTTTACAGTAACGGTATATACGATCGAACCTCGGCTTCATTGATTCACATCACGATACATATATACCCCTAAATATTACAACTTGGAAAACATATTCTCCTTCTCCGCGCGAACGTCCAACTCCTGCGTCCAGGTACTTCTTGGCTGCGTATGCAGATACCAATATACCTCCGCCAAGTCTTTCGGCTGCATCAGATATCGATCGATCTCCTTCAACTTCTCCGTCTCCCCTGCCTTCTCCCATCGCTTCGTGACAAACCCGCCCACGATATCGCTCTGCACAGGCCCATCAACAATTACATGCGCCGCGTGGATTCCCTTGCTCTGGAACTCGCGCGTAATGATCTGCGACAGCGCTCGGAGCCCAAACTTGGCCGGCGAAAAGCTACTCAGCCCAGGACTACCGCGGACCGACCCAGTCGCCCCCGTGAAGATGATCGTCCCCTGGCCCTTGGCAACCATATCAGGCAGCACGCATTTAGCCGCAAAGAAGGCGCCGAACATGTTAATGCGGGTGAAGCTTTCGAATTCCTCCGTCGAGGTCTCGATGATGGTGCGCGGGCGCAACCGTCGCGACCCGGCATTGTAGACGAGTACATGCACGGGACCGAGCTCGTTCTTGATGGATGCAAAGGTCGCGATGACTTGTTTCTCTTCTCGGACGTCGGTGACATAGTATCGTGCTGAATTGGTGCCGTGGGCCTCATTAATGGAATCTTGGATCTTGCGGAGTCGGTCTTCGGTCCGGGCGATGAGAGCCACGGTGAAGCCCTTGGCGGCGAAATGACGCGAGACAGCCTCGCCAATGCCCGGGCCGACCCCGATCACGGCTAAGACGGGCTTTTGCGAAGGATTCAGCGACATGGTGGGTTGTGGTGGTTGTAGTGGTTGTTGGGGAGAGTTGCGGGGAAGTTGGAGAGATATATATCACTTGGCCTGCCATATGGCCGAGGTAGATGATTAATCACCGTTAACGAGGTCTACTGGTATGAATTTCTGATTTCTCATCTATACCAACAAAACAAATCATCGTCGTCGCAATTCCAACTGTTGATCCATGACGTCCTTCACCTGCTCCTCCATGGGCTTGAAGTGGATTCCCAATTCTCTTTCGGCCTTAGTCGCATCAACGGCATAGCTGATCGTATCCTCCGGTTTCCACGAGCACGGCACGTCGGGATACTGCGTCCTCACAAACCGATCCACATCTGCCCATGACCGCTGGGGAGCAGAGAGTAAATACGGCTGAAAGCCTGTAATGGAAGGATCCAATGCCCTCACATGAGCGGCCGCGACGTCATCAACATGGACGCCGAGGAATTGTTTAAAGTCCGGCGGCTCCGACATAAGCCACTGGAATAGTCTGCCACAGGAACCACCCAGTTGATCCGCTCGATCCTGAACAAGATTGCGACCAAAGACGAAGGTCGGATGCAATGTGGTCACATCAAAGAATGGTTTCTGATCGCGGAAGAAGTCAATCGTTGCCTTATAGGACGCAATCTTGCTGATCTGATACTGGGACATCGGATCCAGCGAGGCGATGGCCTCCGGAGACATATTGACCTCGACGTCGGTAGTTTCTATCGATATAATGATGAGTACTCATCCCGGAACTAAAAAATAGAGAAAGATAGCCCCACCGGTGATAGTCTCCCCATCGGGTTGCCCAATGTGAGGCAAGAATGACGCCACCGATGCAGTGATCACGACCTTCTTAACCGAAGATGTCTTCAAGGCAGACTCCAGGATAGAGACGGTGCCGTGCACTGCCGGTCCGAGTATATCCCCATCGGCACCAGGTAAGGGCGATGCGACATGCAGAATATACTGCGCGTCCTTGACGGCCTCATCAAACGCCCCAGTGAGGGTAATATCGGGCACAAGAGCGAACTCAATCCGCTCGACGTACTGTGAAAAGAGTCTGGACAGCTTCTCAGCTTGCTCTTTGCGTCGGATTGTCAGCCGAACCTTATAGCCAGCTTGCAGAAGGTCAACGACCACCTGAGAGCCGATGAAGCCTGTCGCTCCAGTGACCAATGCGAGGGAACTCATTGCAAGTGAACGATCGATAAGGGAAGATGTGTGCAGTGAACAGATTCGAGCTCGTATGCCACGACTTTATATGGTATCAAACCCTATGACGGCATCCTACCCGACAAGTTGTGAGGGTCGGGGATGGTGAGTAAACAAGAATTCATCACAGATATTACGTGATCAACGCCTCATGAAAGTATGGATATTGCTGATGCTAAAAATGTCTGGATGTAAGGATTCTAGAATCAAGATGGTGGAATTGGTGCAAAGAGGTGTGTGATGGCGATTTTCCCCGAGGCTCAAAGCGTTGGCGTCTCGAATGATTATACAGCACTCCGTACATGAACTCGATCTGTTTTTGGATGGCTCATCAGAATATCGAGATGATTACTGATCAGTTCAAATCGTCGGAGTAGACGGCCGTCATAAAAAACACATCTTTTCTCTCCTGGCTGGAGGAAACAAACATGCCGGTATCAGGAAGCCTCTCCGCTTCCCCATTGCCATAACACCAATGTAAACACCAAACAACCGACCCACTCATCATGCCTGAATTTCGCTTCGTCGTATACACTGCTCTTTCAACTCCATTCAAACACCGGCAAAAATATTCAATGGGGGCTTCTGGCCGATATCCTGCACGCTGATATACTCCACCACCGGGAGTCTTGGTCGATACCCGATCACCATCCAGCAAATCGAAGCGATGATTGCCTTCACCGAGCACATTGCACCGAAGCAAAACCCCACCTAGATCTACATCAAACATCGGCGCGGCGACCATTTCTTCGGAACGCCGGTGCTCCTCACAAAGTTCCCGACCGCGGAAGTTGTCGCCACGGCCGGGACAATCCGCCACACAAAGCAACAGGTCGACAAAAAGAACTGCCAGACACAGTGAGAGTCGCGCTTTCCCGGGCAGATCGCGCGGCCATTCCTCTTGGCTGAGCCCCGGCCGCCCAGTAACAGGTTCACGCTGCAGCACCGCTGGTCGTTCCAGGCATTCGAGCGGCGCCAGTCCGACACCCACGATCCCACAGCATCGTGGGAACCCGACCTGGGGCTTGCGTTATATGGCTATGCCGTGGACGGACAGGACCATCGGATGCTGTTAGAAAGCAACACGGCTGCTAAGCGGGAGAGTAGATCAGCGTGGCCGAAAGGATCGAGGCGGTGGTGGCGCTGTACGTCGTGCCGGGCATTTTCAGGAAAGAAATTCTTAGGCCGATAGCATCTAGAGGACGCGAAACAGTATGTCCGGGACATTGGGCGGGTAATTGATGGTTGGTTTGAAACGCTGGGAGATATTGTGGCGGCCATGCTTAAGCTGTAGCTGGATCACCATAACACTGGGGCGGTCGTCATGGGTGCCATGAGGCATTTCCAACCTGTCAAAGGATCGCGCATGCAACTTCCCACGCGGCTAGGGTCATTCAGGAACTGTCAATTGACGCGATCTATATTCAGAATCGACGGTCAGCTTGTGACCAGTCCCAAATTCATGTCCAGACCGCCGAGAGGAGCGCTTTGTCCACGTCGCGACGGCGGAATCCTGGTGTCCGCCCGAGACAGACGGCTTTATTTATTAATGCTAAAGAATGTTAGTTCTTGTCTGGGAACGGTAGGAAGATAGCTCACCAGGCAACAAACGAGCAACATTGATCACAGCTTGCGCAGGCGACTTGCGCTTGGACGCAGGAGGCGATGCGCGGAGATGCACCCTTTTCTCACGCAGATACCCCTCCAAGTCCTGGATATCAAACCAATCGCCATCCAATTGTTGCTGAATCGCCGAGGAGAACGGGGCCAGAGGATCCTCTACCATCGTCCACCGCTGATAAGGGTGGGAATGCGACGTGGCGGAAGAGGATGATGACGATCGCGGATAATGCGTTCCAGCGCCACCCAGACAGAAAAAGGGGATATCGTTCCACTCCTCCAACCGCTTCTGGCTGACGCGTGCATATAGTGCGGCTTCGAAGTACGCACGAATGCGTTCGCGGTCCATCGTGGCGAGAAGCAAGCGGAAAGGTGCTTCCAGTCGAGTGATCGGTATCGATGGGTTTGCCAGGGCGAGGAGGCCTTGGTACAGACAGGCGAAATGTAAGCGTTCGATAAACGCCGATACTTCCATATCCGACATCTCCGTCGAGGCGTTAACTGATTCCCTGCCCCATTCTGTCTGGATCAAGTTCCACGCAACACCCGCATCTGACTCGAACGTTGGGATGGGTTGTGTGGAGAGCCGCGTAGGTGGGTGTGTCGCATCGGGCACAGATGACGATGAGGACGATTCTTCGCTCTGAGGTGACGTCTCCAGGATCTCCCGGTCGACGCCATCGGCGGTAGCCTCCTTCGCCAAGCTAAGACATGTCTGGACGGTGTCGCGCAGAGGACCGGTAAGATTAGGATGGGTCTGTAACACTCCCGACTGGACCAATTCGTCGCTGAATGACAGCACGGAAGAGCTCATTTTCTCCAACGCCGTTTCCAACAGAGATACGCGATTCTTCAGGGATGAGATATTTGCCTCTTTCCGAGAGCGATATGCGCGCTGGGCCAGACGAATCTGCATTCGACGTCGCTACGCGAGGTCAGTACTCAGCCACGGGGCAAGGTATGAAAGGATGAGGCGGGTTGATTGTGTACCTCGTCGGGGTTTTCGGCTTGAAGAGCAGCTTGGGTCTTCCTTGGCCGACCCCGTTTCTTAGAAGTCGCCTTCGACGCATTGGGTGCCTGTTTCATCGGCTTTTGTTCTGCTTGAGTATGGCCCTGGGTGATTTGAGGTTGGCTTTGTGGGGAATTATCGAGAAAAATTCCTCCATAGAGCTGTGAGGGAGCCGCTTCTAGTTGCCTCGAGGAGCTATACGACTCGGGGAATGGATATGTGGCGGCAGACAGGACCGAGTTGACCTGGGAAACCGCTAACGGATTCTCGTCATTCCACAGTGATGGACGGACGTGGGACGAGAGAAAGGCCTTGTGGTAAATCTCGTCCCAGGGCAACAAGGCCACTTCTGTGTCGGAAACGACGCTGTTCTCTGGTTCCTGCGTGGACATTACTGCGAGGAGATGGTTGTCTAGCACTGCGTCACTGCGAGGAGGATAAGCTAATGATTCTCGATTTGAGATCGAAGGTTGATAAGCAGGTGGAGGGCCGGAGATAGCGCCGTTCCGGTCCGTTGAAAAGAGTCGCCACACGTGGAACACGCTCCCAGAAAGCCTATGGGCGTCGTGAACGGGATTGGCCCCTCAACTCTAATTCGAAAAAATCACCCAATTGTGGATACCAAGAGCTGCAAGAGGTGGTTCCAGAGCTTTGCGAGGGGTGGTGATTGGCAAGTCGAGAGTGAAAACAGGGCTGGTTAGGGTTTGAAGAGATTTCCCCATCGGGCAATATCCTCGGCTCGGGAGGATCACTAATCGGCCGGTCTGATTATTCTATCACCCCGATGCTCTGGGATACAATGCTGGTTGCAATTGCATTAGTTGCAGGTTTTTATCTATGCCTATTAACCCTAATACGCCAATCATCAGAAATGCTGTACACTGCATTTGAAGACGTCGTTCCATCATACCCTCTGCATGGATGCGTTGAGGCATGCCATGCGGGCTTGTCAAAAGAAAATCTATGCTTGGGCATACTCCTTCAAGTACGCGACAAGCTTGGCTGCCCCGGTCTCCGGGATAGCATTGTAGTTGGAAGCACGGATACCTTGACTGAGTTAGCATGCACACGGCACAGTGGCTCCAGGATGATCGCATACCTCCGACGCTACGGTGGCCCTTCAGGCCAGTCAGGCCGCGCTCCACGGCACCCTTGAGGAAAGTCTTCTCGGCCTCATCCACGTTGCCGCCCTTGATAACGCGGAAGCAGATGTTCATGCGCGAACGCACGCTCTTCTCCGGGACCACCTTGAACACATTGGGATAGGCGTCCAAGGTGTCGTAGATCATGTCAGCCTTCTTCTGAGCCACCACCTCTTGCCCCTCCACTTTGTTCGGGAAGGTTGCCAGCAGCTTTTGAAGTACCTGGCCGGCAAGGAAGACACTGAAAAGCGTCGTTAGCTATTGAATTCCCGACAAAAGATTTCAGACTCACTCGAAGATGGGCAGCGTGTTGTACAGGCTGTTGTTCTTCGCAGTCGTGGCGTAGTCCAGCACCGTAGGGGTGATGGGCAGACCCAGCTTACGGAGAAGCGTCGGCGAAGTCGAAGGAAGGGTAGGTGGGAGAAGGCTCTTCCGGATGATGACACCGGTGACACCGGCACAGCCCAGATTCTTCTGTCTGTTATCGTGGTTAGAGTCCGTTCATCCATTCATCAAAGGGAACGCCACTTACGCTCCGAAGAAGATGATCGAGAAGTTCTGTGGATGAATTAGCTTGTGTTGAGCAAATTCATTTGGGATCATACCTTGACGGGTATCCGTCGGGAGAGGATAGTCGAAGAAAAGTCACCAACAACCAGATAGTCATCCTCGGTACCTTTGGGCTCGAGCACCTTGGGGAAGCTAGGATATTCGACACCATCGACCGTCTGAACCGAGTTAGCGGGAAGTCAAAGGCCGGTAGACAGCGACATACCTCGTTCTCGCAGAGGTATACCATGGCGGGCTTCGGGCTTAATTGCCAGGTTGACTCTTCCGCAATCTTACCAAACTTGCCATCGTTGACCTTGCGTGCATCGCTGGCAATGTTGACGAGCTCCGGACCGAGCAGACGGGTAGCCTCTTGGCTGGCTTTGGACGACCATCTGTTGTCCCGGTCAGTCTTGACCATGTGGATATATGGAAAACGTAGGAAACATACGATCCAGTGACCAGGTAGTCCAATCGCAGCTCCTCATCAACCTTCTTTCGCAGCGCCTGCACCAGCTCGTCCTCGCTGATGTCACCCTTTTCCTTGACAATCTTCTGCCGTTGTTTCTCCACCCAGATAGAGATGACATTGTAGATCGTCGCGTCGAATTGTCCGGATCCTCCGGCTGTACCCCATCATCAGTCTGTGCACCTAAGGGCATTGTGATCCTCTCGGAGAGAAGTACCTTGCATCATGAGGATCTCGTAGTCGTCGGGAATATCGAGGAAGTTGGCCATGTCGGCCTTCATAGTGTTGAGGATATTGGAGGCCAGCTCACTACGATGACTGTGCTCTGCGATACCCCTGAAAGAGAACGGTCAGACCATGCAATCAATCTAACAATAGCTGTAGAATATATGCGGAACTTACAAGCCGGTACTCTGATAGTTTTGCAGGGCCTCCGCGGCGGTGGCCAGTACGTCGGTGGGGAGGGCGGCGGGGCCGGCGCCCATGTAGGTGATGTCTTCGCGTCTCATCGTGTCAATTGGGGTGGTGACTGAGGAGGGAATGTAGGGTGAAATCGAAAAGAATTCGCGATGCGCTTTTCCAGCCCCGCCATCCTTCTCAGCGGCCTTTGGGTGACTCATGGTCACGTGAATGACGCTGAATTATACAATTTTTTCAGGACACACCGGACGTCCTGGGACATGATGAGCATCTCACTTGAATAATGAATAGAGTTGTCTTTTCATAGTGTAGACACATGTTACTTTGTGTCGGACGGAAATTGTCTTCGTTGGTGCGATATCATCGAGCGTTATCCATCCTGTGCATAAGTCAATATCGCGGGGCAGATGTGCATGCTGACTCATCTATCTACTACAAATTACGTCATAAAATCACTGACTAGAAGCTCATCTCATCTCACCCTCGCAAACAAAATGTCAGTCATCGCAGTAGCTGGAGGTACAGGCGGCGTGGGTAAAACGCTTGTTCAAGTACTGCTGGAACAAGGCACACATAAAGTGCTGGTCTTGACACGCAGTGTATGTCAACTCACGATAGATGCCCAAGTCACCACCGACTGTCTCCCTCGCTGATACACATTATCCCAACAGAAAAGAGACTCAGATCCAGTCCCACAAGATGTCCAACAAACAAAAATCAACTACGATGATGTAGAATCCCTTGCTCAAACTCTCAACGAGCATGCTGTCCATACAATCATCTCCGCCATTGGGCTTTTCGACGAAGGAACGAGTCGGTCTCAACTGAATCTCATCCAGGCGGCGGAGAAGTCCCAAACGACCAAGAGATTCATTCCAAGTGAATTCTCATTCATTCAGACTAAAGAGCACGTTTCCAGTCCCAGCTCCCGCGGAATGCCTGCTGACAAATCCCAGGCTACTTTCCATCGACCCCAGCATCCAGCACTGGCTAGACGCGGTAGACCTTCTTCAGAAAACTCGCCTTCAATATACCCGGGTGACGCCAGGTTTTTTCATGGATTACTGGGGAATGCCGATAGTGCGCACTAATCTCCACCCTATTACGTTCGGTATCAACATGGTCAAGTGTCAGGCCGCCATTCCCGGCGACGGAAACGACACCATCAGCATGACCTATAGCTACGATTTGGCGAGACTCGTGGTGAAGTTGCTAGAACTCGAAGAGTGGCCAGAGATAAGTATCTTTGCTGGCGATGATATCACCTATAATGAACTGCTCCGGCTGGCTGAGCAAGTGCGAGGTATGGCCATAGAGCAACGCGCTTGACCAATACAGGACGCTAACAAGTCACAGGGAAAAAGTTTGATGTTGTATACGACAGCCCGGAAAAAATCCAAAACGGCGATGTTACTGTGCCTTTGATGCCTGAGAATGCCCCGTACTCCGATGACGAGCTCCGAGATGTGACCGCTCTAGTCAGCCGGTTAACTATCGCTGGAGCCTTGAAATTGCCACTTGAGCAGCGTATGAACAGCATGTTTCCCGACCTTCAGCCCGTCAAAGTCAAGCAATTTCTTACGAGTGTTTGGGAGGATGAGGCAACTTGAACGTGAATGTTCAGAAATCGACGGGCGAAGCTCAGATAAATCTATCAAGACAAGAACCTCATAATTATCAACTTCTATATACTTTTGGTTTGCCACCTTAAGAATTCTCCAGGAAATAAATTCACCACTCCATCGCCGAGCAAAGTACCCTGTATGGGTTCAAAACAAGCAGGTGTGTCAGAAGATCATCCACTGAGTAGTGGATAGTGCTGTGCCGTAGATTAGCCGTCATCCACCGTGTACCATACATAACTCAGCAAACCTTACCGAGAAAGTTCTCATCAAAATTCAGGTAATACAAAATTGATCCGGCAGGATCTCCACCCGGTTCGCGTACATCCTCGACAACTGGATTTTGTCAGGCGGCTCATCTCAAAACATCTTAGCGGACATACCGTCCACGGCATCCGTGGGCGAGCAATCGCCGTCACTTGAAGCCCGAGGGTAGTCCTTCCCTTTGTGGCCCTCATGACCTATCACCCTTTCCACCTGGTGGGTAAGTGTAGGCTTTGTCGTAGGGGCAGAAACAGACATGTTGAACGCTTCGGCACGCACACAATAGCGATATGCCTGCAGATAGGATGAACTCTCGTCCGACTCGAAACCCCCCGGGTCCGACATTGACTTGAAGCCTCTATATATAGTTTCTAGGTCCTTCGAGCGTTTCCATCGGTGAAGCACGATTGTTGTCTCGACCAACACCACTTACGGCATACCACACAGAGACAGCGTAAGAGGAGTGCTCAGGACATTCGATTCACTTTCTGACCGATTGGAGGCTTTTGTAAACGACCGGATTGTCTCTGCACACCATGAGAATCAGGAAGGACCTATACATGAAATGATTGGGCTATGCCATCCAATGCTATGCGCGTTCCGATTCTCCCCCGACATGATCCATCACCAGAGAAGATAAAAGCGTCTGGGCCGTCTCTGAGAGGCCACAGCGACGCCTCGAACTCCAGCCCTTGCACCATGGTTACTCGACTTCTAGGGGCTTCTTTTGATGTCATGTGAGTATTGATGTGGCCTCAAACTTGCTAAACACGGACGTGAACCCGTGGTTTCATCTGTGTGGGCGATACGGGCGGACACCGAGGCGAAATTCCTTCTGGGGGCTTGACAAGAGGGACATATCGATAGGCCTTCCGCCGAAGCTGAGATTATGCTTTCGTTGACGCCATGGATTTGATATAAGGGTAAATAGAAGCGACGCTACCGATGACTGCCTATGCAGATCACACTTTGGATCTTACCTTATCAGTCGACCAAGCTTATATGTTGCCAAGTATCTCGCTCATGATGATTGAGTCCGTACCAAGTTCTCGTAGGGACGAGTGGGCTCTGTCAGGTGTCCTCCATCTTTTGTCCACCAGGATCAAGAAGTCGTCTTCGATGGGTAAGCACAAGGGTCGTGGAGAGGATACCAGTACTTAAACTCGATCAATCGGAGTGCTGAGCGTCATCATTAGGATGATACCTAGATTGGGGTATGACCGACTTTGCTTCCAAAATAACGGCTGATAGTATAGCAGTGGGTCCATCTACTACTTTCTCTGGTCTACATGTCATGGTCATCGAGCTGCCGTGGGCTTCCACTCGGGATAATGCTTTTGGGAAACTGTACCCTGAGGATTCCCTATGAACGGGGACAGCCCATTTGGATGCAGATCTAGATTCAGTTGATTCAGTTTATCCTCGCCCGTGGAACCTCATGATCTAGCGAACTATGGGAGTCGCTTGAGCAATATTATACGGTTTCCCTTGTAGAGTCAGTGTCACTGTGTGTCATGAGCGTCGTAGGATTGTGGTTTCCTGTGCCGCTGAAGTTTGATATGAACAGGACTTATCGTTTTATAGTTCGACGAGTCCCCCGTTGATGCTGGAGTCTGCCTCCGAAATAAAGGATATCCCCAGCATTTGAGTGGTCATCACCCAACTATACTATTGTTCCAAATGGCCGCCTTTTGGAAGACTCTTGCCTGTGTTACCATGTCCTCAACTTCCGCTCTAGTGCGAGCTACCTTCTTTGAAGCCCATCTCTCCTGGCGCAGAGAATTCATCCTCCACTCCACGTCCAGTTAATGCAATCACCAGAGTGCATGCCGTACAGTCACCCTGCAGTACACGCGAAAGATCCTTGCTTTGCATGGTTGTACATGGGGCCATACAGAGAGTCTCATCCAACCAGACCAGAGAACCGACAGCCAGGGCCAGAGAGACTGGCCATGGCCCTCCGGACCTGTTGACCGACAGAACCGACAGCGAGTGGCCTGATGTCACTAGCAGACCGGTCGGAAACTACCCCCAGGCCACTAGATCCGTATCATGCGAGTGGTGTCATATGATCTTGACCTTGCAATTTGGACCAAGAAGATACAGAAGAGGGGGATGTATTAAACGGATGCGCTGAGGATCCCTCAGGATATCCTATCCTACCGGACTAGCAAACCAACAACTTTCTCCATCGATCTATCTATCTGATACGCATCCCCCGACGCTCCACATGCCTTATATCTCGACTAGCATGCCGTACCCTAGCGACGAGAACCAGATTGCCGCATCGATTCGGCATCGGATGGAGGCGCTGCGTGGCGACCGGAGACTCCGTGGTTATGGCTACCGGATGTGAGTCGTGGCGACCCGCTTCAATTCCGCTCTCAACGCGACTCTATCGGCATATACTTACAGTCGGTGCTGGATAGTGCATTTCGCAACCATCTGGACTTTGACACGACCGAAGAAAATGCTATCGAGGGCGAAGACGACGACCAACAAGGCCTCCAGACGGGGACTTCTGAGCGTGCGCCGTGCAATGCTTGTCGCAAGAAAGGCTGGCCACCCACACAAGAATTGAATTCGTAGGTTCCATCCATAGTCCAAGGAGTCTCACTGATCATTCCAGATCGAGTCGGGTGAATGGAACCCATCCGCAGTTCGGGGAGACGAGAGGAGCCTGAGCGTCGAGGGGGATCACTCGTGCTGGCGTTGGTGCAATCATTCTGCCATCGGTTTTGCCATTCGCTATCTGCATCCATGCTTGCAGTTTTCGCTGCGGTATCTTTTTTACTACTCTGTATCGGTTCAGCAGTATCTGCTCTCGTTGTTCCGGGATTTCTGCATGAATATGAAGCCCATCATTGGACGGGTCGGACACCTGTCAATAGTTGTATCATCATTACATCGTACGGGCGAATCGAGTCCATCGTCCGTTACGACTCAGAGGCTATTTATTAAGCTATGGGACGGTGCTGGAAGTCTGGCTCCCAATCAGACAGACACCGGACACCCCCGGATGCTTCTTCCTGCGACTGGCAAAGCGCCGAGTGCCTGATCGGCGCACCAGACGCATGCACGTACCCATGGCCCGTGCGATCGACACCTCTTCGGAAAGCAGGGGATGGGCGAGAATTCTGGTGTTCATCCTGGCGAGTGTGCGAGGGCGAGAGGGAGGGGATGGAATGCCAGCCCTAATTCCATCCCCCGAAAATCACAACACAATCACAACACGAAACACGTACTTGATGTCAGAACAACAACATCGCCTAGCTTGCTGGAAAAGCGGACTCCTGCGATGACTGTTATTCCATCCCCTGGAGCTTACGAAAAGTTAGGCTGCAGGAGGAACCGATGCGCAGGACCACCCGGGATGCGTTGGCATCCGCCAGTGGGGAGAGCCTCGCTGCCTCTGCCTAAACCGAGCGTCAGGCTGACTGATGATGATGATCGATGATTCTTGCGCCTGCCATTCGCTTGTAACCCTTCAGATGCATGAGCATCCCCATGTGCGCCAGCTGGTGGGCCAGCTGTCGTGGTCACATTCCCCAGAGTCGTAACCCTAACTCCTCTCCTCGCTTTCCGTCCGTTCCTCCATCTATCCATTTCTATATTCGTCTCCATATCCCATCCTGCCTTGACAGGTAGGACCCGGACAGTCGACACACACACAACATGTACAGCAGCCCTCAGATAGACTCCACCGCGTCCTCCGCCCCCTGCGCCTCGCTACGCCCCAAAACCATGGGCGAAACCGGTGTCCTCCGCCGCCTGTCCCAATGGCTTTGGCCACCACGACGAACGGTCGCGTCCTCCCCGGCCATACTTGATTCCACAGGAAACGCAATCCCTCCCGGCGAGTGCAGCCACCACTACACCTGGGGGGCCGGGACCCATGGCTCTCCAAGGGGAGGTGACGACGCAACGACACCGCGATACATCCCGGCCAGAGAAAGCGAAGGTGGGAGGAACGGCAGCCATGGACCAGTCGAGGATGTATCCAGCGTGAGCTCGTATCCATGCAAGGCCTGCCAAGCTTGGGGGGTGACCTGTGATCGACAGCGACCGCGATGTGCGCACTGTCTGGATCAGCAGATCCTGTGTTTCTATGTGGCCCCCATTCTTCGTAAAAAGACCACGCGGGCGAAAGGAACGCGCCAGTCTCGACGGATGACACCAGCAGATACACAGTCCCCTTTCGATGTGTCGTGAACGGGCAACCAAACATGGTCGATTACATCGAGACCTGGAAGTATCCCCTTCGGGGAGACGAAAGTGTTCGACAGACTTTGTGGACGCGCCACTGAACTGTGCTACCTGATGGCTTATGACTCATGTCATTACTACGTCGTCCACACTTGTCGCTCAAGGAGGCTCTAGACTTACGTCGGGTCCGAATACACAACCTTCGTGAATTTCGCGTCCTCCTGCACAATATCGATCGGAGGCTCGATCGTCAAGACGCCCTTGCATAGCTGGAACGGATACGATGACAGCCAATCTTCTACCGATGAAATCGAAACTCCGGATGGATGGAATACAGAGAATGGAGAAAATGTAGCTCGAGGAGCCCCCGGCCATGCAACTATATGAACTATAGATGATTCCCATGAATCAATGATCACCCTACCACCACTACTCCTTAATTTGCTGTTTATGAAATACATCTGGATCTGTTAGAAGATACTTCCCTTACGAACATACTCGAGAGAGACGTACCAGGAACTTCGGGCATCCAGCTCGATCGAGCCGAGCAAAAGAACTCGCCCTTGGGCGGCAGCGCCTCTGGATCATCTAGCGAGCCAACACAGATGTATCGAAAGCGGTCTTTTGCCGCATCCTGTTTCAGAAATTATTCAAAAGTCCTGAGATGGACCAAACAATCAGAAAACTTACTCCATACTCCAGAATGAAGCTCCCACAATTGGGACAGAATTCACGGTGGATCACCACCCCCGACCCATTGTCTGCGACGTGCTCTTTGGGCACGCCTTGAGTCAGGTGGAAAGCGTCTTTGGGAACCTTCGCCGTCAACCCATAGTTGGTTCCGAATGCTTTCTATCAGGATTTGTTATTCTTGATGTTGTGCTAGACGTCGTCAGAAGGGTTGTTACCTTGCAGCTGCGACAGTGGCACAGCGACGTTCGCGCCTCGTCGGGCGAGGAGAGCGACAGTTCGTACTGGATGTTGCGACAGTAACAGGATCCTGTATACGACATGTTGGCGGGGCCAGGTTGGAGAATAATTGCTGGAGAACAGGAGCCTTCGTTCTTCTACTATGTAGACGCGATGATATATACAGTGACGTCATGGTGATGAACCCTAATTCCTCCTGGACCATCATCGACCACTTCATCATCGTCCATACACAACGTGATGTGATGATGACAATCTTCGAAATACTCCATGTCCCCGCGGACACACATGCTACGCACAGAGATGTCTCAGTCCGCCCCAGAAAAACGAGCAGTCGTCTCCTCGCTTATCTTCCGCTTCCCACGGGGTAGATCCTCCTCCCCCGAAGTCGCTTTATTCAAACGGAGTAACAAAGTGCGAACCTACCAGTGAGCATGTTACCTCTCCTTGCGAGTAGTAAACCTCACAACTAACCAGATCTGAAGACATCATGTCGCCCCCATATCCGGCAGCATTGAAGCAAGTGATCAAGACCCCCTCGCCGCTGCCTGGCGCGAAATCCACGAAGAAACGACCCTGACCCCGGAAAATCTGTCTCTCTGGCGCATTGGAAAGCCGTTTCGATTCACAGACCCGGGTGTCAACCGCGAATGGACCATCCATCCGTTTGCCTTCACCCTCGCCCACCAGGCAGATGAGAGCAGCATCCACACCAACTGGGAACATGAATCCTGGCAATGGTACGATCCGCAAACCGTGCTCGAGCAGATCGACACGCTGCCAGGGGTACCCCGGCTGACGGATACCTTGCGGCGAGTATGGGTAGAAGGGGTGATCGGGGGACATGCCAATGATCGAGCGAGGGAGATACTCTCGGCGGGGCTGAGCCAACTGCAGAATGATCATGCGAGTGGCTCACATGAACTGGCTAGTATTGCGGTTGGTATTTTCCGGGATATCATCTCCCATTTGCGTGGCATCGAAGCGGATACCTCACCGGGGAGTATGGAGGACTGGTGGCAGACAGTACGAATGGCAGCATGGCATCTGATCAAGAACGGACGAGAAAGCATGGGCTCTGCGACCCAAAGCGTCCTCCTCAATATACTGGGTCAGATCGAACCCATTCTGCAGGATAGGGAACAGGACAAACATTCCCGCATCCTAGCGGCAATAGACACGCAAGTGGAGCAACGATTGTCGCGGGCAGGGCAACTACATACATCGTTCATAGCCTACCTGCAAAAGACATTTCCATCGACGAATCATGGAAAACTGGCCGTTTTAACAGCATCCAATAGTTCTACGATCCGGAACCATCTGCTCGGTACATTCGATGCGCTTGATTTGCACACGCTGGAAGTGCGCATTCTCGAATCACGACCTTTACTTGAGGGAGTGACACTCGCTGCGTCCCTTCGTGAACAGTTCCAACAGCTCTCATCTGCCAAGGATAAGAATCTGCATGTTCAGTTGTATACGGATGCGTCTGCCGCGGTAGCTGCGGAAAATGTTGATCTCGTGCTTCTGGGTGCGGACCAGATCTCTGCAGCCAAAGGGGTCAGTAACAAGACCGGCTCGCTGCCGCTGGTTCTTAGCGCGAGACATATATCACCGGCCGTCAGCGTAGCCGTCATTAGTGAAGTCGAGAAGATCAATGGAATCGGGAGTGTGGTGCAGGATAATCAGTCAGAGAATAATGATGCGGAAGAGATCAAAGGGACATGGACTCGCGATCAAGTCAAAGGTTTACAGTCACTGGATGTACCAAACGGTCAAGGACATAGTGTCTCGGTGACTGTGAAGAATATCTACTTTGAATGGGTGCCCTTCACACTGGTTGACGCTTTCGTCTGTGAGGAAGGTGTATTGGCAAAGGAGGATATTCAGCGCATGGCGCAGCAACTTGGAAAATTGAGCGAGCACTATTTCAGCGATCTGTGATGTCTTGAGGATTTTATCATTGGAAATAAGAACACAACTCTGGTTTCAGAAAGACTATGTTGATATATATATAGTTAGCCGACCCTGTATGAGTTCGACACCGACCCTACTCCGACGGTCATAGTACCACAAGATATAACATATTGACCAAGGCACACACTCTCCCATGTCAGCGGTGTCATTGTCCGTTGCCTTGTATCGCATCTACCTGGGCAGCATTCCACTGAACAGTACCGCCATCTACGGCACAACTCGAGGCTTGATTATTCACTAGAGTGGACATGAACTGTTTACTGATATGTGATAGACCATCGACTGACAAATGGTGTCGTCATGACCACTGTTCATTATCGAACGGCTTCTTCATGAGCCTTGGAATGATTGGAGAGGAAACTTGGAGACAGTACTAGTATACCGAGCTGAGGGGGCTGGGGCCGTCGAAGTGGACATTTCGCTGGGCGATGAAAAAAGGTATGCACACATTGAACCTCCAGTGACGTCGCTTCTCTCGGTCATCTTTCATTGCACTCGATGGCGGTACGCGATTCCTTATCATCTGCATTTACATGTTGAACAGGATTGTTACCCTCATCTTGACGGCCGAAACGACACTTCCCAAAATTCACTCCACGGACAACGCTGACATAAAGCTTGTGGCTATGTTCAAGTTTTTGTCCAGAATATGTGCATTTCACTATCATTAATCCATCTAACAGCGCAGGGCAAGAGACAAACTATGTCCAAACAGGGGGGGTTATCGTCAAGGAAGAAAGACAACAAAGGAGAAGATGACACCAAACACCAGATCATCAAGGTCTGGTTCATAAAGACCCGTCGCCCAAAGCCAAAATCATCCAAGTAAACACAACACTAACAAGAGAACAAGATCAGGCATCGCGAACACGCGCCTGGCGTTTGGCCGTGCCAATATGCGTGTTGTGCACCTTGGTCGCGAATTTGAGACTTGTCAAGGTCTCCGACAGGTGAGCCTGCAGCGGGCTGACCATGACAAACATCAGGGTCTTCGAGTTGCCCCCAAGCGAAAATTGCAAGAGATAGGTGAGCTTGCTGTTGCGATAGGGGATGTGGCCACCCTCCTTGCCTTGCCCCAGGGCAGCAATCACGTCCCCGAGACAGCTGAGACTACGGTTGATATTTTGCGTCTCACGTAGGCGTTCACCTGTGGCGCCGCTGTGGCTCAGTCGCTCGCTCCCGGCCAAATCCACCAGGTTCAGGGTGCCTTCGCTGCGTTCACCAGTGATGCTGTTCTCACCGAGAAGCTTGAGGATGAAGACAGAGTGAGACCGCGAGGAGCGTTCGTTGGCCTTGGTCGCGGCCACGGACCGGTTCGCGGCTGCGCGCTTGAGCAGCGACTCGACCATTTCCGGGGAGTCGAGGCGTACCGTGGTGACGTCCGTGATCATGGTCTTGCCGCGCTGCATGTCGTGCCGAATTTCGTGCTTCTTCTGATCCAACTCTTCCGCCTTACCGAGGAGATCGTTCAGGTTTTCGTTGTACACCTCGACAAAGTTGCCCTCCATCGTGTACCGCCATCCCTTTTCTTCCAGACCGGTCGCGGTCTCGTAGATTTGATGTACCGCCCGAGGGATCATACCGTCCAGGGAAGACATGGTATGCGTCTTGCCACTGCCAGTTTGGCCGTAGCAGAAGATGCAGACGTTGTATCCGTCCAGAGCACTCTGCACCAATTGGCTAATCTCATCGAACACCTCGGCGTTCTGCGTCGACGGACCAAAGACTCGGTCAAAGGCAAAGTTGCTGTTTTTGCGAGACACTACACCCATCGCGCTCCTCTCCTCTGGCCCCATAATGTTGATCTCCTTGCAGTCTTCCGCTTCATCTGGGTATTGAATCTGCGCCACGGTTGTGGGATCTTCAGTTTTGAGCGAGGGCCGAACACGACAGAAGACCCGGATGTTGCCCTTGAGCTCCTGCACTTGATTGTGCAGCTTCCGTCGTAGGGTCTCCTCCTTGCGTAATTTTTCCTTGGTGGCATTGGTCTCTTCCAAAGCGTCCATCATTTGCTGGTTCAACCGTTCAAACGACTTGGATTGTTCCTCGCGGCCGGATTCCAGGAACTCAATGCGGGCCTTCAGGGCCCGGATGGACGACTCGAGCGTCACGCTGTTGGTGCTGGCGGTATCGAGATTCTGACGCAGGTCCTCCTTGGACCGACGTTCCCGCTCCACATCCTGTCGCAGGGTGTCAATGGTGCTCTGAAGCGAGGCGATCTCGCGATCTTTTCGGTCGAGGTCAATCTGCGCTTTCTGTATGTCGAGGGCGGTTTGCGACGTGAGTTGAGTAAGCTCCTGCCGCCGGGCGGATTTCTCCTGCTCTAATTCCTGGGTATGTCGCCGGGTGATCTCGCGGATCTCGTCCTCCTGTCGTGCAAGGAGCGACTGAAGCTCTTTCTGACCCTCCTGTCGCACGAGCTCCATGTCGACCCGCTGGCGTTTACAAATATCGTCGATGGTGGTTTCGTGGTCCCGCTGGAAGTCTTTAAGGGCAGACTCGGCCGTGGCAACCTGTGATTTCATGGCTTCCAGTTCGACCCTCAGAGCGACATTGCTATCAGAGACTTCCCGTCGGGCGGTCTCCAGCTCGGTCACTATCCTGCTGTCAGCCAAAGGTCACTCTCTCCGCGGATAGGCTGGATGTACCTCGAGATTTATACAGTTCCACGGTTTCTTTTAGGCCGTAGCTTTCTTGGCCGGCCTGACTCATTCGGGACATGAACGTGTTGAAGAATTCTTCCATGGTTTTCTCGCGGGTTTCCTGGTCCCATTCCGCACCTGCAGAAGTGTCAAATGAAGTGCTCGACGAATATTTGGTAAGGAACTGAGGGATAGGAGGACTTTTTCTTCGCGGGGATGGTTTTAGAGGGGACGAATATCCAAGGGAAGCGTATTGAGAGTAGCGGGGACAAGGGCTGGGGCTTGGGTCCAAAGGCTCGTATGGCAGCTGGAGTTGGGCCATCGCGGTGGATAGGGAGGCTTCGGGCTGGGTCCGTGAAAGAGGGGATCCTTTTGCACCAGCTACGCCTAGTCTATTCGGGTCCTCTCTCCCAGGTCTTTCGACGCCGCCAACTTGGGACCATATAGCCATCGTGCCAGTGGGAGATGGGGGAATGAAAGTAAAAGGTCGTTGCCTACCCTTTCTCTTGCCGAGTATGCTCGAATCCTCCTCAGGATGGGTATCCAGAGAGGTCGCGGGACGGGGCACGGAGGTGCCATTTAATCGACGGGAGTTGGCGAGGGAGGTGTGCGGGCGTGAGATACTGGAGGCGGGTCGTGCGCTCGGCCCAACGGTGGAGGAGAAGGATCCTTTTGGACGCGAGGTCGTCGAGGCAGATCGGGTGAGAGTGGAGGAAGCGTAAGAATTGGTGCGAGTATGGGGCTTTCCCGACACCGTGCCGGATCGGGAGAGGGTGTTACTGGCGGGCCGGCCTGTCTCGTTGCCTTGGGTGGTGCTCCTCGTGCGAGTCGGTTCTGTCCATGGGCATTGTGAGTTGCGCATGACCGTTGGTGCTTGCGTTTGCGTAGTACTTACGCGCCAGTGCCGAAGTTTTGTTGGCAATCGACCCCGGGGGCACAATTCGGGAGCGAGCGTTGGTGTTGGAGGAATTCATCTCCCTGAGACCGGGGATCTTTGTCCGCGCCGGTGAGCGTGGCTGCATCTGTTGTGGTGAGTGCGGTGGTCGCAGTGCAGAGGCTTTGTATAGAAATACTGTATTTTCGGAGTCCATTGTGGCTAATCAGGAGGTCTCTGATGGCGGTTCGAGGCGCATGAACTGAGAGGCAGAAAGGAGTGTTGTGCAGCTGACTCACACAGCAGAGCTCTTGAAGACGATCGCAGGACAGAGACGGGTCAATGGACGCGAGGGAGGATGCCAATGATCAGGAGAAGCAGAGGGGGAGCAACATGAGGGAGTGGCGCAACGCAGCAGGCGGGCAGGCGAAGGTGCTGATGGAACGATAAGGATGTGACGATGAGGTTGCGGGTGTTTTGGCGCCAACAGCTGGCTGGTTTCTGCAGTGACGACAGAGGGTAAACAAAGCGGGATGACTCAGCTGTCACGGGGGGTGCGGGGCGCGCTAACCTCAATGGGGTGCTTTCCATACCGGACGGTCCCCGGCTTTCATTCACGAGCTGTTGCTGGTAATCTACGGTAATACCGTTTCCCCTCCGCTCGCAGCTGTTTTGGAGCATCATCTCTCTTCACATCCCTCACCGGCTTCTCCTGCCACCTCCCTCTCTCTGTCTCCCTCTCTTCCTC
>RHLO01000522.1:0-15514 GCA_003719415.1 Aspergillus olivimuriae | reverse complement strand
TTACTCTATAGTATCTATAAAATAAGTTAAAGTGAATGGGAATATACCTTAATTTACATTAGAATATATCTTAATCCTAAAAGTTTTTAGCTAATTAGTGGCCTTCTTATGCTAGACCCTAATCTAACCATACCCTTTTTCCTCCACCCCCAGTAGGTTAGCTAAATTACTTTAATAGATAGGCTCCATCAGGTTAATGGAATTTTGATTGATTGATTGATTGATTGAACCTACTAAGGTGGGGCGCCTTCCGCCCCAACCCCCCTTTTAAAGTTGTTAACTATACCCCCATGTATTCGGATGAGTTCTTTACAGTTGGAGCATGGATCCCACAGACAAGTCCAGATTGGCCCAGATAGTCGGTCATTGTAGACAGGCTCAGACGTCACATATGTTGTACACAAGGCCAGCCCATGTATACGCTGTGCCTCATCATTATTGCAAGGCATCAGGATCCGTCGAAGTGGATATGTCTCAGCACAGCGTCCAAAAGGGGTCCCTTGTCGTCGGCATCTCCTTATTGTTGGCGTCCAAGCCTGTGACCAGTAGGCAAGGGTCAATCTCGGTGAACGAATGATGCTATAGCGGGCACGATCCAGAACTGCCAGCCATCCCGGAGCATGCCGGAAGCCTCCTCTCGAAGCCCCCAAGGAGAACTCTAAATTTTCGCGCCAGGTGCACTGAACAACAGTTGGCCAAGAGAAGATATTTGTCACGAGAAGAGCGCAGCACCATTTTCCAAAGACAGCCGTCAATGGGAGGTAGAAATTCCTCTTTGTCGCCCCTGCGGGAGCCAAACCCAGACTACTCATAAAGAGCCCGAGAAGGTCGGGCAGTGCCCAATATTCAATCCCATCATACACAGTCCGGACTAGGCGCAGTGGAGAAATAGCATGTGGCCAGTTAGGATTTGCCTGGCGGTCGATGTTCTGTGGCGGAGGAGGAATCGGGTAATTAATACCATCTGGGTGGCTGTTCTTGATATTAGTGTCTCTATAACCCCGTGTTTCGTTATTTAGGTGGGTAATAACTGACCGAAGCCGACAGATATCCCGGTAGATGTTTATTATGGTGGGGATATTCGCTGGAGGAACACCAAATTCGTTGGGATGGGACACTATATCCTGCAAGCAGTCCACGATGCTATCACGTGTATACCTATATGCAACTCGAAGGTCGATTCGACCATTCAGCCAGGGAAGTAGCTGCTCTGTGGTCATACTGAGAGGAGCACGATATTAAATTGTAGGTTATGATACTACGAAGCTGTTCAGTTCAGAAGAATCAGGTAGGCTAGTTCACTTTCTCTCCCCTGATGCGGCAGGAGCATCTGGCCCTATCCATACAGCTTCCCGTGGATTCTCCTCCTCTATGGGCTTAGGGTCGTCCCATCGCACGACCTTAAGCTTCCTCATTTTGAGAGAATTGGAGCCACCATTCGTAAGATTATTCAGAATACCACAAAGGGTCTTCGGCCTGGTAATTTCAAAGAGATGATCCACCAGAGCATTCGTCCAGTAGTACCGACTATTCGCTGTGAGGATATAGTCCATCTCCCCAACTTCCGGGGTCGCCACGAGTATAGGTTTAATATCAGGGACCCCATGAAACCATCCCTTTCCTCTAACCCAGGGGGTGTGCGCTTGGAGTACTTTGGGATCGGTCGTCCATCCGGGCGGGATTTGATTGGCCTGTCCGCTAGTTAGCATCTGCAAATGTGATGCATCCAGATAGGCTGAACTTACTGCGATTTCCATGATTGAGAATGAGAAGAGAAAGACGATGGTCTCAGAGATGGTCACTACAGTTCATGAGATTGATGGGTTCGTGTGATGGCAGTAGGAGGAAGGAGGTTGTAATGGGAACGAAACTGACGGCAGGTACCTTACTCTGAGTAGGTATATGCACGCCAAGGAGGCTGCTGATTGGCTGGGTTCACCCGCCTGTTCAAATCATGACGACACCCATTGGAACATTGCCTGACTCACATCAGCAATGCCATGCCTCGAAAGATGGCATTGATAGTGATTGGTACCTCATGTTAGGACTCTTATTGTCTTTACTTTCGCATGTCTGGATTTAACCATGCAAACCCCACCGGAGGGATGTCATGTGTGCAGTTAGACCTTGGGAAAATCAGGGTCGCTCTCTCCGCCAGAGTAACATCCTTGCTGTAGCTTGGCCGATCTGGACTGTAGTTAGAATGGTCTTGCTTCTCTTCCCCGAAATCGGGGGTGGATGTGATCATCCCAGCCCGGTGCGATTAGCACATGGCTAAAACGACTGGGAATTGTCGTCAAGGAGCCATGCAGGCTGGATTTTGGTTTCAATGGGCGCCGGACACGGCCATTCATCCTCCTCTTTTACCAACAACTTAAATTTATACCACAATACACACCTGAAAGAGCCAATCGCGATTGTCGGCAGCGGTTCTCGATTTCCCAGTGAGGCTTGTTCCCCTTCTGAACCGTGGGATCTGCTTTGGAGACCGCGAAATGTCCTTAGCAAGATTGATCGATTTAGTGCCGATGGCTCCTACAACAAGGACGGCCACCGCCATGGGTCCAGTAACGTCCTGCGATCATACAAACTTAGCGAGGATACTCGCTCCTTTGATGCACGGTTCTTTAACATCCCAGCATTCGAGGGCGGGTCCATGGACCCACAACAAAGCTTCCTCATGGAGGTCGTTTATGAGGCCTTGGAATCGGGTGCCATGAAGATCGAAGATGTGGCCGGATCCCCGACGGCGGTCTACGTGGGAGTGATGTACAATTGATATGCACAGATCACCTACGCCGACTTGGAGTTCGTCCCCAAGTTCGCGGCGACAGGCACGGCACGAAGCATCCTGGCGAACCGCATATCCCACTTTTTCAACTGGATTGGGCCCTCGATGACCGTCGATACAGCCTTTTCTTCCAGGTTGGTAGCCCTAGAACATGCCGTCCAGACCCCCCGGGAGCGCACGTCCAAGTTTGCGGTGGCAGCTGGAAAGAATTTGATCTTTATCCCCAGTGAGTGCGGGAGGACGCTCTCGGGAATTAAATATACTCTTTGTTTCAGCATCTACTGTATGAGATCAGGGTGTGTTGCATGTATCCCCTTCGCGTTGTGGCCAAGGTAGACGCAACTACCAGGCTGTATCTAGCGGTAGGCTTCAAGGAGTTTTAGATGTACTATTTGACCAGAAATAACTGTCTTGGTTTAAGAGTAACTGGAAAGCAGTTGGATGTCTACTGGAAATAATCTAGTAATGTATGGGGTAGCATATTTCCATCCTATGTAATGGTGGTATTTTTGCTTTACACAGGTCTATATAGCCGAATTGCCACTGGCATAGAAAAAGAAGTAAGAAAGCTTATCGATAATCTGTTTTAATTTAGTTTATTAGCTGTAAAGATACCTCTATATAGAAAGGGGGTGAAGGCATTACTATACTCACCCAGATTAAAGTCTCGGAACTGGGTTGCTAGCACTACTTTAATATTCTTAGGCTTAGAGGTTAAGATAAAAGACTTACCTAAAAGCATAGAGATAGTTGTTCTAGCCTATTAGGTACTCTTATAGTGCCCCTATAATAGTTAGATAATATGGGGCTATATGATCTATTACTAGGATGACTGTTCGTATGTCCCTCTGTACTACCTTTTTAGATGCTTGTCTGTGAAGAGTAACTACTATTTTAAGATAAAACTTCCTACATATTATTTGATGGTCTTAGACTTGTGCTTAGCAACCTAATTATAAACCGAGGCTTGGGCGTAATCTGTTTTAGTGGGTTCGCGGAAGATTCCTCCCTACAGACATCTTAAAGCTATGTTAATAATTGTATTAATAGCGCCATGCCGGATCTTATTCTAGGTTAGATTCTTCTCTTAACCTGTTTTCCTCCCGATCTATTTTTTTTGAAGGATACCCAGGTTCTTGCTCTGAGTGCCAGTAGAATAGACATGTGGTAGCCCTTTTTAGGCTCACGAAATAAGGGGGGCCTAACTTTTCTCGTTTTATCTTCAGGCGCATACCTCTTTGATAATGGGGGAGTGGTACTATATAGATATCCTCCGCATCCTGGATAACAGCTATGAATATATTGTCGTTTATTCCCAGTACCAACAGCTAAGAGGTCGTCAAACAGAACGTTGTCCTTACGCTTGATAGTCAACCTCTTTCTGCCGTCAATTCATTATTATTCTAATAAAATTTACAAGGCAGGCTCTTCGGCTTACATTCGTGGCTTACGATCTTCTTCTTTGGCGTAAAGCTGGGTCACAATGGCACTTGGCGGAGTACGACGCCCACACACAGAATTGTGGATAATTTAGAATTCGACATGTCTCTATATGATGGTGCTTGTTTCCTTATTCTCAGAAAGATGGCTGGAGCCGCCCGAAGTATTGCCATCATTTTGCCTTCATTTTGCCTTTTAATTTAGGCCTAATTTGCCGTCGTCCATCTTGGATGTGAGGTATTTTATCTGACCTAGGCTAGGACTAGATTAGCTGGATGGGGCATAGCCATTTATTAGGCCCTTCCTGCCTTGGAAAATTGTCTGCCCTATAGTTTGACTGCCAAAACCGGGGCGCCAGGTGGGCCAATTTGAAATGATCATGACTCAATATCAGTACAGGATTGACAAAGGGCCTTCTACGGGCTCGACCTCGACAACTACGCGCAAAGGTTTTATCGCTATATTATGTCTCTTTCCTGGCGATGATTTAGCCTGGATAAATTAAAAAGAGACATGTATCTATCCGGTAGTTTTACCACCAATCAACCAGGGTTTCATGAGAGAGTCTCATTCCATTGCCCCATAGCTAGGAGAATTAGTGTGCGCGGGGTAAACCCCCCAGTCAGCACTTCTTTAAGCCACCAGTTTGAGTTCACAGGAAATCTGCACAGGATCATTGGGGCCTCCGTTCCCAATATGGCCACCGTTATGAGTCGGACAGACGGTCCGGATGCCGGCAATAATCTTGCCAGCTATATAAAAGAACCACGGGCTCGGTTGAATACAACAAGAGTGCGACTCCAAACGTCTCCGGCACTATGACGAACTGGTTTCCGAGGCTGGCCGTCAGTCTAAGTCTGATAATCCATGCTGCTGTCACTACAGCCGGCACTGCGAAATATGCGTACCAATTCAATTCAGTCGCCATCACAGGCGGAGGCTACATCACTGGGATTGTAGGACATCCCACAGAGAAGGATTTGCTATATGCGCGCACCGACATTGGGAGCACATATCGTTGGGAACAGAACTTGAACAAATGGATCCCATTGACCGATTTTCTCAGCAGCGCGGAGGAAAATCTCCTGGGCACAGAGAGCATTGCTCTGGACCCGACAGACGCCAATCGCCTCTATCTGGCGCAAGGCCGATATCTCAATTCAAACCAGTCCGCCTTTTTCGTGTCGGAAGACCGTGGCGCGTCGTTCGCTGTTCATCCCGCTCCCTTTGCCATGGGGGCAAACGAATTGGGCCGAAATAATGGGGAACGACTGGCAGTGAATCCATTTAAACCAGAGGAATTATGGATGGGAACGAGGAATGCAGGCTTGATGAAAAGCGAGGACCGCGCACAAACGTGGACGAACGTGACGAGTTTTCCGAATGCCGCGGTCAACGGGATTGGAATCACTTTTGTGATCTTTGATCCGGCAAACGAAGGAGTCATGTACGTGGGAGCCTGCGTCCCTGGCGGGCTCTATCGGACCATAGACGGAGGCAACAGCTGGGAATCGTTGCCTGGACAGCCGCAGCAATGGGATTCGACCCTGCTTGTCTACCCTGATGAGATGCAGCCTCAGAGCACCGCACCCCAGCCGATGAAGGCGGCCCTGGCGTCCAATGGAGCGCTCTACGTGACTTATGCGGATGCGCCGGGGCCATGGGGGGTTTCGTACGGCAGTGTTTTTGTCTATAATACGAAAAGCTCGCAATGGACGGACATTACGCCAACTGCCACCAACACCTCACCAGCGCCGTACACGCCGCAGGCCTTTCCAGCTGGGGGATATTGTGGCCTTAGTGTCGCCACAGACGATCCCAATACCGTGGTCGTGGTCTCATTGGACCGAGATCCGGGCCCAGCCCTGGACAGCATGTATTTGTCCCGCGACGGTGGCCGTACGTGGAAGGATGTCTCCCAATTGTCGACACCACCTGGGAGTGGAGGATACTGGGGACATCCGATTGCCGAGGCGGCTCTCGCCAACGGAACTACCGTAGACTGGTTGAGTTTCAACTGGGGGCCCCAATGGGGTGGCTATGGGGCTCCCTCGCCCGTCCCAGGGTTGACGAAGTTCGGATGGTGGATGACCGCGGTGTTGATTGACCCCAGCAACGCGGACCATGTCATGTATGCAACAGGGGCAACGATCTGGTCGACAGACACTATCTCACTCGCCGACAATAACACCGCTCCCGATTGGTACGTCCAAGCCCAAGGCATTGAGGAGACGGTGGCCCTGGCTATGATCAGTCCTCGCACGGGGCCTGCGCATTTCTTCAGCGGGCTCGGCGACATCAATGGATTTCGCCATGATGACCTGGACACGCCGCAGTCCATGCTTGGACTGCCTGTCTTCTCCAACTTGAATACACTCGACTGGGCAGGGCAAACCCCCGAAATTATCGTCCGCGGTGGCCCGTGTGGGCATCAGTATGAAGACGGATGCGGGAATGCGGCTTATTCGACCAATGCTGGGACTGACTGGGTCAAGTTTGCCACCTGTATCCCCGGAGTCAACACTAGCAGCAGCAATCCTGGAGTGATGACGATCGATGCCTCCGGCAAGCACGTCGTATGGACGTCGGCGATGTTCATTCTCTCCCCCACCTTGCAGGCGATCAATCCCCCTGCCAACGACTCAGGGCCGTACACATCTAGTGATTGGGGAAAGACGTGGACTTCCCCTCGCGGCCTCCATGTTCAGACATCGCATATCAGCGCAGACCGTGTCCTGCCCAAGACGTTCTATGCCTTTGATGAAGGGATCTGGTATGTGAGTATTGACGGAGGCCTGTCTTACCAGCAGTCCAAGGCCGAGGATATCGGTCTGCCATCGGATACAGGCGCAGTCCCCATCGTCAGCTTCGAACGCGCCGGAGAGATCTGGCTAGCGCTGGGCAGCCATGGCATCTATCATACGAAGAACTTTGGACGCCGGTGGCGACGCATCAGTCGGAAAGGCACCGTCGCAGAACGGATTACTGTGGGGGCAAAAGCCCCGAAAAAGAAGACGCCCGCATTGTTCATTCGGGGCCGTCCAGGTGGCTCGCCGAAAACACCACACGGCATCTATCGATCCGACGATAATGGGGCGACCTGGGAGCGAGTGGATGATGATTCCCATCGCTATGGCGGGTTCAACCTCATCCAGGGGGATCCTCGGGTCTATGGACGGGTGTATCTGGGCACAGGAGGCCGAGGGATTCTTTATGCAGATATTGTTCCGGGACGGCCGTGGAAAGCGGGAAATATACCTGGGAGTGGGGGGATCTGATGAAGAGGCGCTGGCAAAACGGTGGCTTCTCCAACGGCCACGCTCGGGCGCGATACATAATGGAGAATGTCATCTCGCTAGTTTGGTGTAAAGAGTTGCAGACGCTTGACAGTATGAGATAGGAATAGATCAACTCCGTGCATGGTTCATTTTACTCCTCGGTCATGTTGCTCTCGGTTAATTGTCCAGCCTGCTGGGTGAAGATGGACAAATTCCGGCGGCACCAGAGTCCTGCAGAGTGCATCGCGCTAGAGACCATTCTATTGACCAACCCACTAATGCAATGCTACCTATTCTGCGGGGTACTGCAGACAATCCCACTGCAGATGACTCGGGTGGGCCTGCACCGAGGGAGGCCTTAGCGTAGTTTGCACCGTACTATGTCAAGCGATGGACATCCATGGCCCACTCTCGCCATCCCACGAGGATCGATTGAGCTCTTTGGTAAAGTTCCGGTGGGGCTGTACTGCCGATGCTTGAATTGGAGTCCCCCGCACTCTGAAGCTTTGTGAAGCTTTCTTAGTGGGCCCGAATAGCCGACGGTTCAAGCGTTCGGAGGGCAATGTTTGTCCCCCTTTTGGACCGATGTAATGCAAAAATGAAGCCGGACGCAATTCAATCTTGTAGTAAATACCACCAACCGAGCCCTTTTTTAGCAGGCCGAAGAAGAAAAGAGGCCTGACCTATGGCTGTCTGTATTCCTCCTGTGCTAGGCGACATGTTCAATTAATTTGGATGGTTTGTTATATCTACTTCAGCGTGGCTACCTCTATCCAGGAGACGGAGACTTACCCAAACGGCACTAAATGGAATATCCTCGAACCATTAGGTGGGGGGGGTCAGGATCATTGAATTCATATTAACCGTTTCATATTAACGATCGTCCATCCACCGGGTCCCCTCGTAGTGCCTAGGATACAGAAATCCCGCACTATCAGACTATAGCCATTATTGGAGGAAGATCCCCCGCCACTCAATCTATCACACAGGTGTCTAAATGGGCTGAATAAAGGTTGTTCGGACATTCTCCAGATACCAGGACAATATAAATACCGACGGTATACCCGTCTTCCAGGTATCATTGCGAACATCTCATTTGAAACCACCTCCATCAGCGCATCTCGTGCAGAACAACTGTCATTCATAATGGTCTCTCGAGTAGCTGCTGCCAGCGTCATTGCTTTGGCCTCACTGGCTGCAGCAGGGCCGTGTGACATTTACTCCTCAGGTGGCACACCCTGTGTGGCTGCTCATAGCACGACTCGTGCTCTGTACAGTAGCTACAGCGGAGCGCTCTATCAGGTCAAACGGGCCTCTGATGGTGGCACAACCAACATCAAACCGCTATCGGCTGGTGGAGTCGCCAATGCGGCCACCCAGGATAGCTTCTGTGCCAACACGACCTGTCTGATCACCATCATCTATGACCAGTCCGGCCGCGGCAACCACCTCACCCAAGCGCCCCCCGGCGGGTTTGATGGACCCGAATCCAATGGGTATGACAATCTGGCCGGGGCTATTGGCGCACCCGTCACATTGAATGGCCAAAAGGCCTATGGCGTCTTTGTGTCTCCTGGCACAGGGTACCGGAACAATGCCGCCAGTGGCACCGCGACAGGCGACGCTGCCGAGGGCATGTACGCGGTCCTGGACGGCACTCATTACAACGGTGCCTGTTGTTTCGATTATGGCAACGCGGAAACGAGCAGTCTCGACACCGGCAATGGCCACATGGAGGCCATCTACTATGGCGACAATACCGTCTGGGGCTCGGGGGCGGGCAATGGTCCCTGGATTATGGCCGATCTCGAGAATGGGCTCTTCTCGGGCTCGAGTGCGGACTACAATGGGGGCGACCCGTCGATCTCCTACCGATTTGTCACTGCTGCGATCAAGGGACGGCCCAATGAATGGGCTATTCGCGGTGGCAACGCTGTATCCGGCTCTCTCTCGACCTACTATAGTGGTGCCCGTCCCAGCGTATCCGGCTATAACCCGATGAGCAAAGAGGGCGCCATCATTCTGGGCATTGGTGGGGATAATAGTAACGGTGCACAGGGCACATTCTATGAAGGCGTCATGACATCCGGCTATCCATCCGATGCCACCGAGAATGCCGTGCAGGCCAACATTGTATCCGCTAGATATGCCACCACCTCCCTGACCAGTGGCCCGGCTTTCACGGCGGGCTCCTCGATTTCACTCCGCGTCACCACCCCGGGATACAATACCCGTTATCTTGCACACACCGGCTCTACCGTGAATACCCAGGTGGTCTCCTCGTCTAGTAATACCGCGCTGAAGCGGCAGGCCAGCTGGACGGTGCGCACGGGCCTGGCCAACAGCGCCTGCTTCTCGTTTGAGTCCGTCGACACCCCGGGCAGTTTTATCCGACATTCGGGCTTCGAATTGCTGTTGAACGCCAATGATGGATCGAAGCTGTTCTCTGAAGACGCAACCTTTTGCCCGCTGGCTGGCCTTAACGGCCAGGGAAGCTCGATCCGTTCCTGGAGCTATCCGACTCGCTGGTTCCGCCACTACAACAATGTGCTTTATGTGGCGAGCAATGGTGGTGTTCACTCATTTGACGCTACGGCCTCATTCAATAATGATGTAAGCTGGGCGGTCAGCGCTGGCTTTGCGTAGATCCTGGTTTTGCCAAAGTGGACGAGTGGAGACTATTCGGTTTTTTGTTAGTCTTGAATAGTGGTATGATGAAGGCCACGTCGCAGTATCGGGGATAGAGTAAGGTAAATCCAGCTATGAGCCATCCTGTATATTTATATTCAGTCAGTGTCTGGTGGGAGGAAACTCCTCTCTCTACCTTGGTCTTGGAAAATTCAAAGTCCCCCTTGAAAACAACAGAAAGTGCCCGTCCAGTGTGTGAAGCTTCTACAGCCAGCGTTTTTGTCTCAAATCTAAGAAGTGTGGAAAATGGGGAATTGAACAGGATCTAATCTGTCAATATGGTAGCGGTGGTCTGAGGATGAGGATGTCTAGTAAAAAGTGCCGTTTACAGGATGAATGGCTGACTTGCCCTTGATGCAATCCGCGGTTCCCCATATTCGGTTCCCTTTCGGAGCAATGCATGGCAGACCTATACATGCGAGTTCTGGGATCTTTCAACGGTTATTATGACTGCACCATATGACACTATCACATGAGTGATGGCCTCTCTATATGATCACCGTAGATCACCAAGAACCTTGGCTTCTACGGCAACCTGGATTGAGGCTTACAGTGGGGCTACATTTGGTGATGAGATTAGAGAATCCAAACATATTGAAACCATAAAAAATGGCCTTGTATGTATCTGCCACACATACCCGTGGACTTTATGGGTTTGCCTTGTACTCAGGCCTTGCCTTGCCTTGACTCAACCAGATCATCAGTGGGTCAGTGCAGCAAAGTTTGTCCCCGCCCAGTTCTTACCACTGGATGGACACTATGTTTGACATTCAAGTTGAAGCCCACTTTCCCAGAACGATCCCTGAGATTCTCGTTGAAACCATGTAAAGCGGAAGAATAGTTCACCTACAACTGTTGATCTTAAGACTGGAGGAACACTACCCCTGATTAAGAATACTTGTTATGATTGCTTCTTCTTTATCGAGACAGTCTGCACCGCCTTCTCAAAAGCCTGGCTGTTAGTGAATGCAGACATAGTTAGCCGCGATTTATACTGGTCTAAACGAAACTGCTCAGCGAAACACACACATCTAAGAAGGCGGTTTGTATTCAGGTGCAGTCACCGCGCCAGTTTAGCTGACAGCAACGCGTGACTTGATTCAATAGATACACTGGCTCGGCAGTCGAGTACCACCACCAGCAGCTTCAGTGCGAGAGATGGAAGGCGTAGATTGGGATGATTCCACCACGCCTGCTGATGAGACTTGAATGCACTCTACCATCGGCCACTCTGGACGAGACTTTGGATCATTCATGACTCTTTCTTTTGCGCGACACCATTGACCTTTCACAGTCAAAAACCACATTCTGGTATGTATTCAAAGATCCTTCTCAGTGGAACCAGGTGGTGGGGAGGTGTCTCGTAGATGTACAGGGGTAACATGGTTCTTAGGGGTACACCAGTGAGGCGATGTCGACATGAAAGGGACATTTCCGGAGCGCTGGACAAACGCAAAGAATGCAGCATCCCTCCTCAGATGAGAACCTGTTTCAGCTGGTCCACAAGTTTGGTCGTGCCCCGTGTTTGGATGTCTGAGATAGTATCGGTGAAAACAAGGCTGAGGGGTGAAGTCATTGTGGATTGTCCCGTAACTCCAACAACACGAATACCATGGATGCCTGCTGCGCTCCGGATTGACACTGCTCTGGATGGTTCCAATTTTAGACTGCACATACCCCTGCCAGTGACATTCTGGATTCTATGCAGGGGTCAGACAAGCCCACAGAGGGTATCTCACGCGTTGTGCTCCACATCACCATGACCTGCGACATCGAGATGATATATTCTTCTCCACTGGACTTTGCCGAGGTCCGGGACTCCTCCTGCCGGACAACAGATGAATGACGAGGTTCTGGTCATGTCGACCAATTCTTAACGGGGACAGTCTCCGGCTACAGGATGATGGGTTTCGGTCGGTTCATGGAGAATTGGGACTGCGACCGATCATCTTCCCTCGCGACGGTCCCGGGCATCACCACCGACATCATCCGCACAGCCCGTGCGGTCTTCCAGCAGAGCGACGTCGTTGGGTTGGGCACGACCTGTCGATCGTCGCTTTCGTTTGGGGTGGTGGGGTGTTGCGAGATGGTGCTCGTGGCAACGCCATCGTCAGGGGAGAGATGGGGTAGCATTACGATCCGACCGATCATCCGATGGGGAGGGGAGCGGACGACCGGCCCCATCGGACAGATTTTCAGTGGTCCTGAGTGACACGAGGATCGGTCTCCCCACAGGCACCGCAGGTGGGCGCTCTTCTATCTTTAGAAGCGGCCGGGTCCCTGCGGAGAGCCAGATGGCGCCTCAGGCGGGTGCATCCCATCCCATCGTTCCGGGCAGTGGCAATACGGAGTACATATCATATTATCATCATTCATCATCATTCATCAAGAATGTCCATTGGAGCTATTCTGATCCTCCGCCTCAATCCCCGGTGGTCCCCAGGTTAGGCACAAAGGCTGGCGGTCAAAGTCACCGGCTGCGGACACCCATAGACCTTCTTGTGCGCCGGGGTACTGTAACAACCCGGCTCATGGGCGGCACAGTCAAAGACCTCACAGCCCGCCCCCGGACTGAGGGTATTCGGGGATGCCGCAAAGGGATTGCCCCATTCCGTACTCAGCTCGTCTAGTAACATCGCACGGCATTAGTCTCGCAGGATCCCGGGGGGGCCCGGTCATTCACTTACAATAGGCATAGTCGGGGTTGGACGAGAACGAGTAGCCAAAGAAGAGCGGGTTCTGCAGCGTCTTGGTTTTGGCCATCTTGATGGTCTGCTCGGGCACACGGGGTCAGTCTGGGTTCACGGAGGCGATGGGATCCGTCAACCTACCGATCCGGAGGATCGGAACTGCTCGGTGAAGTCCTGCCCGGCCGCGAGGGTGGTCAGGGGACCCGGCGCGCTGCCATCGTAGGGGAACGACTGGACATACACCGTGGTGTCACATTCGTTCTTCACCACGGCGTGTTGGGCAGAGGCCAGACCCATCAGGGTGCTGGCGATGAGGAAGAATTGCTTCATGGTCGACGAGTCGGAACGGTGTGAGGGAGAAGGACTGATGGGAAGGTGGTTGGTCTTCCCGGACCTGGGATGGTCGGGCTTGATATAGGTCTGGTGCTGGGATGAGCTCCGGTTGCCGTGGGCCCCCCGTGTGGACTGAGACGTGTGTTGTTCCCTCGCCATCCGAGCATCATCCTGGTGCCTTCACTGTCGATCCCCTCGTCTCGGGAACCCAGCCAATCACGCCCGGCGGGTTGGTGAGACATGCGCATCATCGGGTCTGCCGGTCGTACCCATCCGAGACAGGATGATCCGGGATTGCGCTACCTCTACTATGTACCCCGCCCTGCGTCCGGTTTCTCTGCCTGCAGGTCTCATCCGTGGGCATCACCCGGGCTGGCGATCCGGGATGCGCATAGTGAGACCCCGTCCCACCGCCTGACGGAGCCGGATGGGGTCCCCCGCGGATGAGGTGGTGTTGGGGGGACTCTCCTCCCCCCGTCGCTGGTCGGTCTTCTGGTGCGTCCGATTCTGGGTGGGCGTGGTCCCTCCTTGACTTCTTTGTCGATAGGCGCAAGTCGATCTGCGATGGGGCCGGTGTCTACCCGGGGGATGCGGTCATCGCCCCTGGCGCGAGGGGTTGTGATGTGGTCTGCTTCCGTGCTGCGGTGGATGCTGGTCACATCGCGTGGCATTCATGCGGACTCGGGCAGGGGCCGTCCCCCTGCGCTGCTCCGATCTGTCGTGGATGGTGGTCGACGGGGGTGTCTGGGACAGTATATCACATCAGTCGAAAGAATCATCGACTTGATGACTCATCTCCTCGCGAGTAGAGCTGACCCCTCTCATTCCAGGATGAATTCATTCCAAGATGAATTCATTCCATCAGAGATCACGAACATCTGAGGAGTTGTACGGAGGAGAGCGGCGGCAGTGAACCTGGGAGAGTCGAGGGAGAGTCGAGGGATGAAGCCGCGGGAGAGTCGAGGGATGAAGCCGCGGGCGAGTCCGATGTAGGCCGGGAGTCCTGAGGTGTCAATCCGGGGGCGTCCGATCGGAGGCGGCCTCGGCCAATCGATAAGGGCGTCGGGGCTTTCTCGTAATGCGTTGACGCGCATCATCCGGCCTGATGTTAAATCGGCCGGTTGCCCACCTGCTGCCGACGGGTTATCGCTCGCGGATTCTGCACTGCATTCCCGGAGATTGGTTCCATTGCCAACGAACGCCCCTCGTCCGATTGCCTCCCGCCTGATTCATCACCATGACCGACGCATTGACCCTGCATCCGCCCACCCGGCTGCTGGATGCCGTCTGCACCTGTATCGAACGCGATATCCATCCGCTGTCCGCGGTCGCCGTGGCGGCCGGCTCCAAGCTGTTTGGCGCCGCCATCCTGCGCAAGTCGGACCTCAGCGTGGTCTACGCCGACACCAACCAGGAACGGGGCTCCCCGCTGTGGCATGGTGAGACCTGGACGCTCAAGCAATTCTTCGAACTGCCGGCCGATCAACGCCCCGCCGTGTCGGACTGCCTCTTCGTCACCACCCATGAGCCGTGCTCGCTGTGTCTGTCGGCCATCCTGTGGAGCGGCTTCGACAACTTCATCTACCTGTACACCTACGAGGAAACCCACCACATCTTCGAGTGCCACGGCGACCTCGACATCTTCAACGACGTGTTCAACGTGCGCGAGGGGGAGGAGGCCCGCCCCGCCAGCATGGACGGGACGCAGGGTCCAGTGCGACCCCAGTACAAGCTACGCAGTAACCGACTGGTGGCGCTGAGTGTGGCCGAGCTGGTGGCCGCCATCCCCGCCGGTGCGGAGCGGGATCAGTATCGGGCCCGCGTGGAAGGGGTCAAGCGGAGTTATGGCCGGCTGTCGGAGGCCTATCGGCGGAACATGCAGGAGACGTCCTGAGGGCCATCCAGGAGGATGCGAGGCTCAGGCCCTCGGCGGAGTCCGCCGCGTGGCTGAGGGTCGAGGGAGGATGCTCGAGAATACTCTGTAATCTCGAGCGTGAAGCAGCGTGGCGACGGGTGGGTCTGATAAGCCAGATAGATAAGATATGCTGTGACGCGATCGGCGTGACTACTACCTGACCTTACTCTGTCCCCCCGTACTTACACTCTCTCGCGCTAAGGAACTCCCTCAGCCATCGCGCCCGCATTCGCCCGGCGCGACGGCCTCGTCAAATCCCATCGTGCAATCGCAGGATCCGTCTTATCAGGGCCTCGCCTCCATCCGCATGGATCGCCCTGCCATTTAACGAGGGCGGCACGCCGGTCTCCCTGGTCTCTGCATCCCCCCTCACCCACCC
>RHLO01000521.1:0-25988 GCA_003719415.1 Aspergillus olivimuriae | reverse complement strand
GATGGGGAGTGACGGGGGAAGGCGAGGGAGGCATCATTGGCATAGAGGTGGAGCTGGAGATGGATGATGGATCGGGATATACTGGGCTGGAGAAGAGGTTGCGCAGAGGGAAGGTGGTGTTTGATTTCAACTGTGCTGGGATGTGGCGAGCATGGATAGAAGAGGGTGTTGATGGGGAGGACATTGAGAGGGTGATGGTGTATAAAGAGGCCTATCGATGAGGGAACTATCACATTCACAACTGCTACCTAAACACAGGTACGCAATAAGAGTATCCTCCAAATGATAACTACAAGAAGTGGAATAGAACAGAGACCCAAGTATAGCTTACCACCCCTCGAGACGCGTCAACTTGGCCAGCACACCATCCTTCGGACTCACAGTCGCTGACAGACGCACATCCAGCTCCTTATCAGGGTCTTGCAGCTCCATACGGAACTTACCCACCATGGCCGCGACGAGACACGCCAGTTCCGCCTTGGCAAAGCCCTGTCCGATGCAGCTGCGCGGCCCATGGATGAAAGTCAACAAGGCGTAGTTGCTGGTGGCCCCGCCGGTATTGGCGCGTCCCGGTCCCATCCACCGCTCGGGGTCGAACTGATCGGCATCGGGGCCCCAGAGCTCCTTGCTGTGGTTGACTGCATTGGGGGCCAGGAGGATCAATGTGCCTTTGGGAATTGGGGCGCCGACAAGGGTGGTGTCACGGGCGGCGACGCGGATGGTGGATGGCACCGACGGGTAAAAGCGAAGCACTTCGTTGCAGAAGGCGTTGAGATACGGGAGAGAATCCAGGGTTGCGGCGGAGAGAGGCTCGGAGTCCTCCGCCGAGGCAGACGGGAGGTTGGCCCGAACCTCCTCGCGGAGGCGGGTTTGCACGTCGGGATGCTTGCAGAGAGCGTAAACCGCCCATTGTAGGGCCGTCGAAGTGGTTTCGTGGCCGGCTCCGAGGAAGGTCATCATCTGGTCGATGAGGTCCTCCTCGGCGAAGGTGCCGCTTTCCAGCGCCACGGAGATGATGTCGACGCTGTTCCTGGCGGTCTTTTTCTCAATCTTGTCTTGCTTCAAACGAATCATTTGGCGGGCAACGTCCCGGATAGCCTCTCCGCTGGTCTTTGCATCCTCGTTTGACTGCAGTGGTAGCTTCGATACGAGACTGGGCAGTCCGAGGACAATGCCGATGATAAACACCACCTTGGCGAAGAATGGAGGCTCGCTGAGAATCCGCTTGTACTGTTCTGTGAGATGATTGTTAGGGTCTTGGAGGGAGTTGAAATCATGGTCCATTCCTGCGACCCCAATGATATCCAGAGTGGCTCGGCTTGCCCAGTCGCGGATGCAGACGACATTGTCTACGGATTCGGTCCGAGCGACCAGGTCTTTATCGATCCCGCGAGCCATTTCGACACTCTTGGCCCAAAAGACAGGGTATAAATCTTTGATATGCCGGTATGAAAAGGCAGGCATGAGATTCTTGCGTTGTTTCTGTGGTGACTCAGTGTTAGAGGCAACCAAGACATCTTGCAGGGTCCATCCGTACCTTATGCTCATCTCCTTCGACAAGCAGAAGGCCGTGCTCGCCAGTAAGGGGGGCTAGACGGGCCCGTATAAAGTCTGGCTTGGGAAAGTCATACACCTTGGTTACCAGAAGCTCACTCAGAGCCTTGGGGCTGGTCAAGAGGATGCGCTCCAGGTTTCCGGTGATGTAGTAACGAATGAGTCCATTATTGGGTACTTCGTTGATCCATTTTCGCACCGCCTTGAAGGAGGATTCGATGAAGAACGAATCCAGATTTCCCGTGATCCAGGAGCGATTCTGAGGAACTGTGTTAGACAGGTCGCTCGGACACTTGTACAGAGTATGAATTAGCTTACAGGAGGCGAAGGTATCTGGCTCATCGGCGTGAAAAACACCGGATAAAGGGCGACATTGTAGATGATCTTCGCCACGAGCGTCAGGACCGAAAGGAGGAAGAAGTTTCCCACCGTCGATCGCGTCAGCGTATAGACTGCGAGGGCCAGATAGATGGGGCCAAAAGGGATTGTCGCCATTTTCAGAGCGATTCTCGCCTTTGTCAGCTGTGCGAGCAAACAAAGATAAGCAGTGCTGTGTCACTGGAAGACGATGCAGAAGATCGGGCAATATATAAAGCCTGTGCGAGCGACTGGTTGCCTCTTTTATTGGACCGGCTCTTGCTCGCAAGAAATCAACGGAATCTATGCAGAGTTGGCCCGGTTCCGAGACTAATGAACAACAAGAATAGGTTTCCAGGCGCGGGTGTTCGCGACTCCGGTGATGCCGATATGAGTGGATGGTCACCGACGATCTATGGTTGGCGCAGCGGAAACTCGGGGCTTCAAGAGAAGTTGACCATCTTTGCTCCGACTAGGCAGCACCGTTGGATCTGGGGAGGCTTATTCTTTGTCTTGGATCGAGGGAACTTGTCGAGTGGACACATGGGTTCCATCATGCTTGGGATGGTTGGCCCAAATGGATGCCGTTCATTGGTGGTCACCCACGTGATCGGACATTCGCAAGGTTCACCCAAAGCGGCCAGATATCTGTTGGTGATATGTATCGATCTCCGTCTGACTGAGTGACATCGCAGCACTGCCCAGAGACACGATTCCTGGGATTTTCACATTGCCGCGCATAAGGGAGTTATGCAGATCACACCCTTCATAGCAATCCACCCTTGCTAGGGTGATTCAGCTTGCTGTACCTGTAAGCTGATACAAATGATCGTGTGTGCATGTTGCTCAGCCTTTGTTGCGGAACATAGTCCCCAAACAGGACGTGCTATCGTGAATCTGAAAGGCACAGCAACTCTGCTGGTAATATGATCAAATGGCCTGTCCATCACGCTCAGGATGCTGGAAACATCATTCACCCGTGAAATTGCCACGTGTAGTACGGATTCCTACCCTATATAGCTCGAATAAGCATGATTTCTGAAGTTATTTTGGAGAGACTTTCAGGTTGCATGCCTGAACATTATATAGCTTCATACCATCAACATCTTGATCTGTGGATTGATCTTGTCAATGTGAATTTTGACTTGAGCAATGGAGTGCTTGTCGGACGTGAATATACAAACCCTTTTCATGATAATTAGCGAATAACAGGGAATCATACCCCGAGGTAGATAGATGACAATCGCCAATGTGGTTGATCGTATGGGCTTTATAGGGGGCTCGGGGAGGGGTATTTTTATGATGAAACATAGTGCTCGGTTTCACGCCTCGAACGGTCTCGGTACATTGTATCCCAGTCAATGCCACTATGAGCCCCGCGGCATTCGGCAGTTGAGTATGGTCGTCGGGCGAACAGTCCAACCGGCGTACTCCGTAGATCGTTGGCTTAGCAGGGAGGGATGTATAAAAGACCTCGGCTGGAGGGATCAGATATGACAGGACATTGGCTCCATAAGGAAAGCCTACACCCCGGAAAAAATCACTCCAATGGAACAAAATGAATAAGTGCCCACAAGAACGATCGGTTAAGCGTCTCATAAATTTAGAGCTGGTGGGCGATAAGCTACGCGAACAGGGAATTCCCGAGGTCCTGACATCATCGCCTGGATGGTCGTTTAAAAAGGCCTGGCATTCCTCTGAGCTACGTGCGTGCACAAGCTTTCCGACCATTTCCTTCTGACAGCCAACATCCCCTCTTTGCATCGTATATATCTCTGATTCATCCCATCATGGCATCTTCCAAGTTTCCTGACATCGAGAACAAACCTGCCGAGGGAATCTCATATTTCACGCCCGAGCAAGACCCCCCCGCAGGGACAGCCGCAAATCCGCAGTCGGATGGATCGGTGCCTCCCAAGCTATTCCGACCTCTCTCCGTGCGAGGCTTGACCTTCCATAATCGCATTGGGGTGTGTAACCCGATCCATCCCTGCCCGCTCAATAGGTATCCTGTCAGCCGTCGATCATCTCACTAACGATTGTGACAGCTCTCTCCGCTATGTCAGTATTCTGCCGATGATGGCCACATGACATCCTGGCATATGGCGCACCTGGGTGGTATCGCCCAGCGCGGCCCCGGCTTCCTCATGGTCGAGGCAACGGCCGTCGAGCCGGAAGGACGGATCACTCCTCAGGATTCCGGGCTCTGGAAAGACTCGCAGATTGAGCCGCTCCGACAGGTGATCGAGTTCGTGCATAGTCAGAATCAACTCATCGGCGTGCAAATTGCCCATGCCGGCCGCAAGGCCAGCACCGTGGCGCCGTGGTTATCATTCAATGATGCCGCCTCGGAGAAGGTGGGCGGATGGCCGGATCGCGTCAAAGGCCCGTATAACCTGCCCTTCACCGATCAGGTACCTGTACCGAAGCAGATGACCAAGGATGATATCGAGAACTTTAAGATTGCGTGGGTTGCGGCCGTTAAGCGCGCTGTTGCAGCTGGTGCAGACTTTGTCGAGATTCACAACGCCCATGGGTATCTGCTGATGTCGTTCTTGTCGCCAGCGGTGAACTTCCGGACGGACGAGTACGGAGGGAGCTTCGAGAACCGCATTCGACTAAGCTTGGAGATTGCCAAACTGACCCGAGAGACTGTCCCCAAGGATATGCCCGTGTTTTTGCGTGTGTCGGCGACAGACTGGCTGGAGGAATCCATGCCCGATCAGCCCAGCTGGCGAGTAGAGGATACCGTGCGGTTTGCGCAGGCATTGGCCAAGGCGGGCACCGTCGATGTTATAGATGTGAGCAGTGGTGGGACGCATGCGGCGCAGCATATCCATGCAAAGCCAGCGTTCCAGGCGCCCTTCGCCATCCAGGTGAAGAAGGCTGTGGGCGATGCGCTGGCGGTGGGGTCGGTCGGAATGATCGACTCAGCACATCTAGCAAATTCTCTTCTCGAGAAAGATGGTTTGGATTTTGTTCTAGTGGGCCGTGGGTTCCAGAAAAACCCCAGCCTAGTTTGGTCGTGGGCCGAAGAGCTCAACCTGGAGTTGTCGATGGCGAACCAGATCCGCTGGGGCTTCTCACGACGCGGGGGTGGTGCCTATTTGCCAAAGAAGAGGGAGGGAAAGATGTAAACAGTGGGTTCTAGAGTCTATACAGAATAGATGTCATTTGTGCTTGGCTTTGGTTAACGGAAGGTCTGGTCTAAACATAGATATGAGGCTTACTTTATTGATATTAAGCTTGGATCCACAGCAGGTCAACGATTACGCCACGAATGATGTCTTCACCTCCTTCATTGGAAGGAATAAGCCCATTGATGAAGAGGAAAGTTTCCCGAATGTCTTAAAACTACCGCCATAAATAGAAGTACCAGCGTGGCCAACTCGGCCAAATGAGGAGTCTTAGGACGCCTGACCGGAGGGTTCGGCAGATCCTGGAAGCCCCAAAGCACGCAAATGTGACCGCACACATGAGACATCGAGAGAGCTTTGACCGTTCTGGTGTTTCCCTCTCCGCCACACTGCTCGTATTGTGCTGTTTTTTCCCCACATAATGACTCGAGAGCACTGCTGCGTGCTGGATGCCCGTTCTTGGCCTCCTGATCGGTATCTTCTCATTTGCTGTGAAGATCGGAATTGCTTTGTTTCTGGAGAGGCACACTGCTGCTGATGTCTCATCCTTCTCGAGCTCTTTCTGCCCGATCATATGCGTCCATGGGGGACGATGTACTCGTCCGCAAAGGTATAAATACGAGGGAATAGTCGGTAGAGTCATGAGCCTCCAGACAACCACACAGCTTCATCAACATCCAGACATCTTGACCACACTCGCTTTCCACCATATACCAAACAATATGAAGTACACTGCCACTATCACCTCGCTTGTCCTGGCTGCCAGCTCGGCCCTCGCGGCACCTTCACTTGCTACCCGGGGCGGTAGTGTAGTGATCAGCCAGTTCTGGGCTCGCGCCTCAAGCCAGTCTCGCACATCCACCGTTCAGTTCGTCCTCGATGACCCGGATAACTTCCCAGAAGATACTCCGACCACCTGCAGTCTCGTCTGGTGAGACCATCCCCATCATATCCGCAGATCCCTGGCAGTCCTACTAACCGCTTACTCGACGCAAACAGGGGCATGAACTACGGACCGACCGGCCAGTGTGACAACCCGAAGTATGCCGTTCGATTTCCTTACAACGGCGAGGGCATTCACTCGTTTGAGATTGTCATTGATAGGGCGGATGCCCCTACCCCTCTCCATGGCCGGTTCAGTGTCGACGACCAGGCCCCGGATACCAAGTGGACTTGTGCCCCTCAGCCTGGTGCGGTGGAGTGCAACTATGATGGAACGCTGCTTGTTTCTGTGTAAATCTATCAGGTTGTTCACTGGTGGAATCTGAGTGATGTTAGGGCAGCAGTATTGTGGCATACAGTTTTTCTTGTGCAAAATGAGTATGTATTACTTGGCTTTCGCAGTCTGTCAGCATGAACACATTATCTGTAATTTCAAAGAATCTACTTGCAAGCCTGCGGTGCCCACTAGACGCTGGATTTGCTTTTGAGAATATGATGTCTGTCCTAATCTGCACCGGAGAGCATCAATCACCCATGAATTAAGAGGGAGCTCCTGAGCGGTGGCTCATTCTTCCGCCGGCCACCACGACATGCTGTATAGAAACCGTAAACATCCTTCTTCTCATCATCTCCGAGTATTTGCTCCCGCTCGTGACCGACAAAAGCCCATTGATAGACTGCACTTTGAGACGGACTGGCGGCTATTGAGTACTACGACTAAATATATACACCACTGCTGATGCTGCTGCCCAGCTGTATCGACGACTTCAATATTGGATTTGCCCATGCCAGAAAATCCACCCCGCATTCCCCGGGCTTTCCACCGTTGGCGTTTCGAGCTTGCCCTCGAGAGACTGAGAACGAATTGCGTTCTTCGCCATGCCGTGGGAATGGATTTTGACTTTGGCGGGCGGAACGGTCATCCAGACAAATGGGCTCCAGTGGGCATAAATCTCCCATGCAGTTATTTATACCTAACCATGATCCATTTTATTGATGAAAAAAGTGTGATAAGTATTGGTTAATTAGCCGGTACATCCCAGTAGAGAATTTATACACCATAATATTTGTAAACAACATCTGCATCTTAAAGGTGCCTATTTATAATATTACAGAGGTAAAGTAGGTGGATATACTACAATAAAAAACCATAGAGAAGTGCGAGTACAACAGATAAAGGCTTGTGGACCTCATGGACCCCTCTTTATTAGTACCTATTCCCACTTTAGCGAGAATCCAGGGTTACTTAGGTTCCTAGTCATGCTTGATATGTGAGGATGGATTGGACAGAAAGCGGTGGAATGTTCGGGGCGAGATCCTGTCATCTTGTAGAATCGATATTGACGTGGTGTTCTCGGAATAAATCCTCGATATATGACATAAAGAGTCATATGCACAGGAGATTCAGGCCGGTTACGCGTCATATAATCTCACCCTGGGTAATCTTCCCACCAGAATGATATTGTTTCCCGCCTTTCTGCTTTTCTGCGTGTGTCAGATTGCATATAGAATTTGAAAGCAGATTAATCATGAAAAAGACGCTGGGATCAAGCAGGCTAAAGAGGCCATGCAGCCAGCCGAGGCAACGGCAGCGAAGCACCATGACTGTTGAAGCAACGTGATGTCGTCGCCCCGGTACTGACGCCAACGTCAACGCCACCGCAGCCACTGAGGCCGAAGCTGAGGAGGCCGCCTAACAGGAAGAGAAGTGCCATTTCTTCAGACTAGACGGGAAGAAATGCTCCAAGTGAATCAGCTTTAGCATTCTTACAGCATGACACACTCTTTTTTTGGGTGGGGGCAATAAGCCCACCTATATAATAAATTTACCAACCAAGCCTTTCCAACTGTCCAGGTTCTTCTTTCAACACTTCGAAAAATATTAATCTATGTTTACAGAACGCCATTGGATTGATCTATCTGCCTAGACTATCAGGCCTTTAACATTGCATAATACGTCGTGTTCCGATAGAATCAGGCCTGGCCTGGATTCGCTTCTCTTTGTTACTGGAATCTCAACATTATAAGGTACCTAGGTATACGGTTTCATACGCTGGAGAAGAAGAATACGTTCTGCAACTTGGTATCAAGCCAGTGGACCTTTGGAGACTTTGCCACTGTTAGCGTCACATTTCATTACCCAGAAGTTCCATCCTCGCTTCTGTAAGATTCTCTCAACACTGCGGTGAGCTTGGGCAAGCGGTCAAGCAGCCTATGTTGATTTACCATTTAGTCAATCTTGTCAGAAGTATGACGGGGAAGGATTCCCCCATCAGGGCTACTGGATTCACTCACCAAGAGCACAGGCTCCCCCTGCTGGGTTTGACAGACCACAATAGTTCACGTAGCATTCGGATCTGCTACTGCAGCAAGTATCCAGGTTGCAACAGGGACTTATCCAGTCGCAGCAGCGCTCGGTCAATTTTCCATTATTATGTCCCTCCGTCGCAGCGACGCGGGAGACGACGTCTTCGTAGGCAGCGATTTCTTCGGGAGTTTGCAGAAGGTCTACCAATTTACCAAATAATGAGTGACAATGAAGATACAGGGGCTGGTGCGGACAGGATTGAGGCTCACCATGAATGTCAAAAGTCTGTGCAGCGGTGATAGCTGCCAGAATAGTCACTGGAACAATGAAACGCATTGTGAATAGTGATAGAATGCTGTAGTATCTATGTTGGTTTATGGGTCCATTTGAGGGAGAAGATATGTCTTCTTATACTTCCCATTCGGATCAACCCTTCTCTCTTCTGGCCCCCACACCCTTCTTCTGAAGCCCCCTGTGTGATTGCCCCTCCGTGCATCCCGCTTACGGCGGGTCAGAGACCGGGGTGACGGGTCAGCAGCAGCCCCGGAATGACTAGCTTCATGTATACGGGAACCACTCGGATGAGATTTCATCGACCAGGGGCTCGTCTGATGTGCACGGACTAAGACACAATGTTCCTCTCTGCAACTCCGGTTTGCCACCAACCCTGGACTATAGACACTCATTGGTAGCTGCTAAACCGATGAAGCCTGAAGGATATGCCTTTCCCGATTGGAGACGGACAATGGGATGAATGGACTCTGAAGATGCCCATGGGGGTGGGCTGAAGCTGTTGCATTTGGACGTCGGCTCTAGGCAGAGCATCACCTATGTAGGACCGGTCAAGCAGGAATGTTTTATATGTGACTCGTACGGCTGTCGAATGCTCTCTTTACACAATTTCAATGAGAATACGCTCTAAAGTCCGTAATGAACCCTCGACCTCTCGAATACATCCAGGCGACGGATGAAGAAATCAAAGACCTACGAAGCTTTGCCAAGATTTGCTGGGGGAACATGACAAGACCAGGGTCTTCGTCAGCCCGAACGTAGTCGATTGGTCACCTTTAACCAGAGTTCCGGCTGAATGCAGGCTTGAAGGACGAAGGAAGCAAGACCAGTCAACGCTGTATGCCGGACTTAAGACGGTCAGCTGTCGGACTCCAGAGGATGAGGCCATTGCTTCCGATTTGTTGTTTGCCTCCGTCTTGGAAGGTAGAATGCGTACGAAGTCACAGGTGGTTAGCTCAATAAGGTGGGGGCCAATTAATCGCGGATTCTGGCTTATATCCACACCTACTAGATTCCATGCCGTGAGGATTATTTTCCCCCGGTTGAACGGCCAGAGACATAGCCAGTGAGCTAGTTTGGCCGAGAGATAGTAATTCGGAAAACATAGCCCGTATCCATCTATTAGTGGATCAAGATTACAGCGTCCGTGACGGTCATCGGGGATTGTGTTGTACTGAAGCGCTATGCGGATAAGCCGCGGGATGCAGTAGATGATGTGTGTGTCCATCTCATTCAAAGGCCGACGATTGGGAGAAATTACAACCAGCTGGTAGTGTGAAATTATCCTCCTTGAAGAATCTTGAGCTTCAAGTAGCAAGTGACAATCCGGGTTTCGCCTTCAATCCCGAAGGTCTGTAGTCGACATTGCGCATATGCAAGTCTCTCCTCCTACCACGCAGAGAGGGGCGCAGAAGATTGTCAAAGCTATCGATGATTGACAAAAAACGGGATGGTTATCGTTCTAACAACAACTTTTCATAGAAGCTATGAGCAGCAAAGGTAGCAGGACGGCACATGGTTATTCTCGAATCAGTCTCTGCTATCATAAAGCTCTGGATTTGCTCAAATTATCAGTAGTCCAGCCATGCAGCCACCTGTCGTACATGTAACCTCAATCCCCAAGCCACACTCCACCATTAATCATCGGTCAATGGCGTGTACATGATCCATCTTGTGAAAAGCTCAAACGGCGCAGAAGTCCTGTGTTCGAAGTTGTACAGTCTTGACTGACGGATAATAAGTTCTCTCCTATTCATCGTCGCATAGAAGATTCTCCCATGTTGCGGACCCAAGAAGGAGACTAGAACAAGTGGGAATCGACTCTCGTCAGGGAATGCGAGTGGATAGAATTGTTTTATTAACTCTAGAGGACCATCCTGTGCATCATCTTGTTGGTCCTGTGGTATGCTTAACTGTTGAGATCGACTCTTCATTGCTGATATTATAGCCTTCAGCTCGCCAATCTGTATTGATTCATTATTGCCGACTTCGGAGTTCTTCACGAAGATAGTGAGGTGGGCAAATTTAGAGACATCGTTTTCAAGGTTATCCCCCCACTCGAGTATGGGTCCTAGGGAACACTATGTCTGGCGAGCGCCGGACCGGGCTTGGTGAGCGAGCGGCGTAAAAAGATACCATGGATGCGGCAGGCTAGTGCGTCAATATCAGAAAAGCTATCTCATGAAGATAAGAAAGCTTCAAACATTAATGGAACGGACCTTATCTTGTCCCATCCGACCTTTTCTGCCAAGCAGAAGACTGCATGGTCAGGGTCAGGGGGCCCACGATAGGGGAATCCTAATCTTACCGCGCATAAAGCCCAGTAATAGACGAACCTTTGGAGTCGAGAAGCCCGACTCCCATGATTATAGGAGTCCCGATCCGGATTGGGAGAATAATCCTCGAAAAATAACAAGCCTTTGAGTGATGGCTCCTGTTCATACTTCTGAATATCGACGGGGTGGGATTCCAGCTCATCTTGTGGTAGGAGGGAAAGAAGAATCGGTGCGTCGGAGGTTGTCTGTTGTTCCGGGGAGCTTTCGAGATCGAGGTTCAACCGGCGAATGCCCAAGGCCAGGAGAGTGTCCTCAGTGAGTCGTTCATCCTCGTTCAGCTGCACGGTGTCCCAAAGTCCTTCCAATCGATGACGAACCGTGCTAGGTGACGACCTCGGCATCTTGAAACTGAAAATGAAGAAACAACCAAAGCGGGAAGCGTGCGACGAAGCCACAGATAGGTTCAAGTGATGGATATGTGGAGTTGCGCGTGGTGAAGTTGGATGGAGCGATATATGGATGACCGGAGCATGTGCCTCCGGGTCAGGCGGTGATTTTCCTAGCCACAAGATAGATGGCCGAAGGGCAGCGAAACCAGGTAGGTAATAATGACACGCTAGTAAATCCAGCCAAAGATACCCGAAGGACTCATCATTTCGACTGTATTTGCCAGTCACTTTTAGTACGCCTTGAAAAGGTGACTCGTCGTTCTGGACTTTTCAAGCGACGCTTTGTATGTTGGAGATATCAATCTCACTCTCGCAGTCATGAAGCTACATGGAAAGGTAATGAAGTAACCGTACCGCAGACGGGACATCTTAGTTTCATATGGTCTGACTTGTTTGACTGATGTTATAAAGCTTATAGAAGATACAAAAATTGACAGGTTCGTTTCGATACGTGTTACACCAACAATCATAATTCTATGTGAATCTCTGCGACAGTCTCGAAAAACCATTTTCTCCAATATTCTAAAGAATTACCAAACGGGCCCATGAACCAGATTCAGAAATATTTTAAGTAGCGTCGTGAGTGGAGATTCTCTAGCAGCATTTGTGTTGGGTTTGTTCTATTTAGTCTTCGGATTGAATGTAGCTGTTGCGCATCTCATTTCATCTCAAACATCCTTCACCCTATTAGAATTCCTGTAGAGTTCATGGTTTCGGGCAGTGTTTCTATTCTATTTACAGCACTTTCCCAATTGCAGGATCGTACATAGTCTATTGTGGACTGTATGTAGTAACAATAGTCGCAATATGAGAATAAAGAACGAGTCAATAGCAAACTGAATTCGTCAACTATTATTAGGACCATAGCCCAGGAGTTCTAACGAACCATTCTCAGAAATCTGCATACGAAACAGTAGCTTCAAATATAGATAGTACTCGTCTCATTGAACCCTTACCATCTAGTCATCTCCAGAAGTAAAAACGTTATTATTGATGGTAGCCACGCACCTGTGTCACCTCAACAAACACCAGGAATATTCCCTTCGCCAAGTTACACCACGCTCGTCTTTATCTTTCACTATAGAATCTATATAAATGTCTCAAGCCGAATTGTGCTCTCCCACAGAGAAACACACCATGAAACCTTCTCTCCAGTACACCCCACACACTAATCCCTCAAACCCACCCAACCACCCAACATGCACTGGATAACCGTCCTACTAGCTTTCATCCTCAACTCCGCCCTCGCGACCCCCAAATCCGGTATCGAACACGACGTCCGCAACTTCTGCCAATGGGAATACTGTGGTGTACGTTGATTCCATCCACCTCGATTGACGGCCTCCTACCTACTTCCCTTCTACATCACATCTCGTACTAACCCCGACACAAAACCCACTGTAGTCTTGTAACGGTGGGTCCTGCAAAATGGCCGGAATCAACCGGTAAGACCCCATCGATACTACCAGACACCACCACCTATCACGTCTTCTAATAACGCATCGCATCCAGTGGCTGCGGACACGATACTTCGGTACGAGTGAACTCCATCCTTCTCTTCTTTTGGCGAAATCTCTCCTCTGCCCGGCGGTACTAGTGTTCAAGGTCTAATCATGCCGGTTTGAACAGTGTTGGGTGCAAGACGGTGGCGGCGATGGCAAATCATGTGGAGGATATGACCCTTTCGGCGATGAACAGTATTGTCCCGGGAAGACCTTTAACGACTTGGTCTCGCATAAGCATAAGGATGATGAGGACAAGCCGAAAGACCCGCCGAAGGAGGACAAGCCGAAAGAAGATACACACAAGGGGGAACATAAAGATGACAAACCAAAGGATCCTCCTAAAGACGACGAGCCAAAGGAGGATAAACCCAAGGAGGATCATAAAGACGACAAACCAAAAGACCCTCCTAAGGACGATAAGCCAAAGGACCCGCCGAAGGAAGATAGACCTACGGAGGAGCAGAAAGACGACAAACCAAAGGATGATGCTCCTGAGGAAGATCCTGAAAATCCGTGTTCATAGTACTCGAAAAAAACAGCTTAGGATGGAACTATCGGATGAATGTCACGCTGTATCTATAGATCCCGATTTCTCTCAAGGGCACATGTTGAATTGCAAACAGACAAAAAAAAACTGATAAATATATTCAAACATCATAATACATGTATATACACCCTCTACACCTAGCCCGGCCCAACCCGTCCAACCACCGTCTACAGCCGATGTCTCACCTCGCCGGTCTGGTCCCGTTTCATCTCTACAAGACATAACCGTCAGTTTTCTCCACAAGACAAGAACGATAGACGGAAAAGAACCAAGTCGCAAAAGCAAAACGTCAAAGTGAATAAAAGGGAAAACGTACCATTCCAAGCCTCCAGGGCGACCTTCTCCGCATCCCATCCCCAGAGGAAGTCTTGCGTCGCGCGATCCGCCCACTTATCCGGGTTAGACTCGCCGTTCATGCTGGCGCGGAATTGCTCGTCCCGCGCTTGCTGTTCGGGCCCGTCGGGCAGATGCAGAGTCACCCGGTTCGAGGAGCCGGATTGCTGCACGGTCTCGGCGCGCTGCTTGCGCGATTTCTCGTACGCTTGCAGCGCGCGCGGGATGTCTTGACGGGTGGAGATGGTGGAGAGGAGGACGCCCAGGGCGGCGGCGTCCTCGACGGCTTGAGCAGCGCCTTGAGCGACATAGGGACTTTGGTTTCGTGCTGGTTAGTAAAACGTGTTGAGTGGGGTGTGGAGCGGGGAGGGAGCGTACAGCATAGGGTGACAGGCATCCCCGATTAGGGCGACACACCCCTTGATCCAGGTGGGGAGGGGTTTATGCAGACACAATTTCCACTCGAGCACCTCGTCGTCGTCGACGAGATCGATCAGCTTGGTGACGGTGCGGTCCCAGCCGCGGTAATCGTCAATCATGGCCTGCTTGCTTCCCTTGGTCGTCCACGACTCCTCGACGCCGTGACGATCCGGATGCAGCAGCACGACGTTGAAGAGCTCATGTTTGCGCACGGGATACGCGATGATATGGCGGGCCGGCCCCAACCAGCGCGTCGCCTGGGGCTCATCGACGAGGACGCGCAAGTCCGGGTCCGTCTCCATCTTGCTCCGGGGCAGCATGATGCGGTAGGCGGCGTCGCCGGTGGGCACGGCCTTGGACGGGGTGCTGTCGCTTTCCCGAAGGAGGTGGTCGCGGAGGATCGACTTGATGCCGTCGGCGGCGATGATGACGTCGCCGTGGACGGTGGTTCCGTCGGCGAGCGTGACAGCTGCCGGGGTGAACTGGATGTTCGTGACATGAGAGTTGACGCGAAGGTCGACGTTCGGGAGCGCCAGCGCGGAGTCGATCAACGCGTTGTGCAGGTCGGCCCGGTGGATGACGACCTGTTGGCCGTAGGTCTTGTTCACGGGCATGGTGCCAAGGAGGCTGCCGTCTTGCCAGCGGCGGACATGGATGTTCTCCAAAGCGACGTCCTTGGAGTGGATGATGGGCGAGATGCCCCATCCTGGAGGTGTGAGTGGATATCGTGATATTGACGAGGGGGAGAAGACATACGGTCAAAGAGTCTGAGCATGTTGGGGGAGACTTGGATGCCCGCTCCGACTTCCATTAACTGGGATGGTCAGCATTTTCTGGGGTTTGAGACGTGAATTCTGGGTCTCTGGGGGTATGCACCTTGGGAGCAGACTCGAGAATGGTGACATGATGTCCTCGTTGGCCCAGCGTGAGGGCGGCGGCCATGCCACCGATACCTGGAGCTGTCAGTCTCTCACCCGGGCTCTGGGGAGACAGCGATCACATACCCGCGCTGTACCAGACCCGTTAGCATGGTTCAGAGTTCTTCTGGACGAGATGACATACCCAACCACGACGATCTCCAGCGGAGTCTTCGCCGGCGTCGTATTCACACCCATGATGTCGGATGTTCACCCAGTCTACCACAATCAATCAAACCACACGGCTATGTGTGTGCAACTCTCCGCAGCAGGACCGCAAGATCACTGATGGAAAAATCTTCTGAGCTCCAGCGACTCCAGGTACCGAGATGACGGGACGGGTTTGCCACAGGCGACGGTACGGACGGTGAGGGCGCAAGAAAACGAGGAACGGACCACGGATGACCGCACCGCTATATAGGAAGGGGATTCGAGGATGGAGCTGACCATCCATGGGCCGGCAAGGACGGCAGCGAGCTAAAAACCCAGCGTCGTCTCCACTGTGCACTGTCGAGTGAATCTCCATGGCGGGGAGGAGGACGACGCCAGTCCCGGATGAAATGGAGTGAAACCAACCACATGCGGGGCTGACACTGGGAGGCAACTTGAATGGATTCCTTTCTTTTTTTTTTTTTTGGCTCGTTCTTTTTTTGAGTCGTATTCGGGATGATTCTCCCTGGAGGAATCATCAAGATGCTCGGCAACGTCGGTCGGCAGCCCATTCTTCGTTTAGGGTTGCGGGGATACCGGCTGATTGCCCCCTCGCCATTTGCCGAATGTCGCTCTCCCCAGCATACGGAGTACGCTCTCTCCTTGCTCGCCCTCTCACCAGCATCACGCAGACGGCCAAGGGGAGCATCGAGATGACATCCTCTCTGTATTGATGTCGGGACATTCCCCAGTCACACCCAGCAAGGGTCCTCCGGCCACCGCCAGCGCCCTTTCCAGAACACCCTCCGCAGTACTCCGGAGTAAGGAGACTGTCCACCACGGGATGCAGTATCCCTCTCATCCCAAAGCAGCTCTGTTTACCTTCAAAGCTTCAGTTCCAAAGCAACGAGCAGTGTCAAGCCCCTGACTAAGATTTAGTCATCTCCCCAGACAGCCCCCGTTGCCTCTCTCCAGCCAGCGTCTCCACCCGGACAATCCCTCACACTTCCTCCAGCGTCACTCTCCACTCGACCCTCCGCTCGGCTGATCGGGACACTCTTCCTACCGGGCTGGAGTGGTGGTAGTCCATGACGGCACCGGTCAGTTGTCGTCGATCGGTCTCTCTGCCTTGTAACCTGTCAGGATGGCATCCGTCCCGGCGGACTCCGCAATAAGCTCATGTCCACCCCGACTACTCCTCTGACGGATCGAGCGTAATCACCATCCGCTCGTCATCGCAGGGACAATAACGGTACTACTCCGTACTCCGCAGTGGACAGGTCGTGTCCAGATAAGCAGCCCCACGATCTGGCTGGATCGACGAGCGTCCCCATGTGGTGCCTCTTGGGTTCCACTCGGACGGATGACGGAACGACCCCGGCGGTGCTGGTGCTGGGGCGATGCAATCTCGGGGTCAGAGAATATGGGCCGGTCGGCATTTGGGAGACGCATTCGGTGCCGACTATCTCTCTGCTTCTGTTATCTGTCGTTGGTCGTTGGTGCAGTGGTGGTGGAGTATACTTCGTGTAGGTATGACCTGCCTGTTGGAAAGCCTGTCTGGATGCAGCCGATGTGCGGTTGGGGAAAGCTATAGATGGAGAGCTGGGACGACTGCTATGCTGCTGTAGAGGACACTCACGCACAAGATAGATCTCCAGAAGAAATAGAACCCCAGAGATGGAGCAGACGTAACGGGGATGCAGTGGGATGCAGGTCATACTGCCGGTCCAGTGATCCAGCAAACCCTAACCTCCCATCCCAACCAGCCTCTATGCCATCCATGACTACGGCAGTTACCGATCGTGCAGAGTAGAGTCCATCCATTGTATATGTAATATGTCACAATCCAGCAAAGTTTTCATCTCAGAAACTCAACAAGACATGCATCCAAGAGGCAAAACATCTATATCTAGCCTCCCAATCCAAGAGATAGAAGCCAGCCACATGCAAACAAAGGAAATCGCTCGCAATCATGATCAAATTCCGTATAAACATCCATCCATCCATCCATCCATCAGTCATATGCAGTCGTTCCAATCCGTAGTAACTATAGTAATCTGTACAGGTAAATAAATCGTCATCATCTCGGGACCAAACCGCATCAAGCGACCATATATAAGTAAACAGCCACACCGATCAAGATCAATGCAAGTACCACCGAACCCCCCCTCAAGCTGTAAACATCAACCGCAACCGACTCGATCGTTTCTTCTTCTCCTTGGGCTTCGTCTCCTCTGGTGCCCGGGACTCCGCCCGCGACGACACATGCGAATGCGCTCGCGAGCCCGCTTTCGACGGCGCCCGCGACGGCGCCTTGGACGGAGCCGCCCTGGACGGCGCCTTGGTCGGCGCCTTGGACCGACTAAAGATCGACCGCGCAAACGACGGCGGCGGATCATTTGGCACGCGCGAACTGCCCCGCGACGCTCGCGACCGGCGTGACCGCCGCGACGACGCCATCGACCGGTCATCATCGAACCGGAAGCGCGGGTCGCGCGTCGATCGGGCCGTCCGCACATCGATCCCCGACATGGCCGCCGCCGTGGGCGTGATGAACTCGCCGTCGACGGACGTGCCGAGACTTTCGGCCTCGGCGTCGGCGACGCCCCGTCGCCACATTTCCACCCCGCTCAGACAGTCCGGGTTGAATTCGATCATGTCGTCCATGCTCATCGGTTGGTCGGGGTGGTGCGGGGGGAACTCGCCGCGGTCGTCGTCGGCGGGGAGGGCAGTGCCGCCGGATTGGATCTGCTTGATGATCTTGTAGCCGCCGAACATGACGACGGTGACGCCGAGGCCGACCCCGGCGGCGATGAGGAACTGCGGACTGGCGAGGAGGGCCCAGACGGTGGGGGCGGCGGCTTTGAGGGCGCTCAGCGCGGCGGGAGCCATCTTCGTCGCGAGATTACTGATTTCGGCGAGGGTGAGGGCCACGGCGGCCATGGCATCGGGGTTCTTCTGGAGGTGGGCAATGGTGGCGCCGGCAGAATGCTGCACGCAGTTGGCTTCCTCGAGCAGCCATTGCGCGCGGCCGACGAGTCCGTTCAATTCGGGGTCGTCGAGTGGCTGGAGCTGGCCGGCGGGGGGGTGCGAGGGCTGACGGGTGAGGATAGACGGATGGAATTCTCCGTAGGCCAGGTCGAGGTCGACGTGGGCGTCGGATTTGGAGCGGCCGCTCGTCATGGGCCGGCCGGGGGGTTCGCTCGCAGCGATGTCGTGGTGCGTGTGGCGACGGACCATCTCCCCGGGGCGGGAGTGTTGTGATGCTGGTCGGGATGCGACCGAATGCAGGTCTTGCTCGTATGTCGAGCGAGCCCGGTCATGGCGGTGGTGGTGATGACTGCTGCGGACGGAGCGATGGCGCGACATGCTGCTCCGTCGCGAGGGTGCTACCGACGGGGCATCATCGATGGTGTAGGTCTGTAATGCCCGCAGGGCTTGTTGCTCGGCGATTTTGGCATTGCGTTCGGAATTGATCTGCGCTTTGCGTTCGCGATAGGCATTCTTGGCCTGGCTGAAGACGCCAAAGAGGTGTTTACTCTGGGGGGAGTTAGCGTGGTGCTCAATGCAGGACAGGTGACGATCGATTGATCATCTGGGGACAAGTTCTATCAAGAACTCACTGTACTCACGACCTTGCCGGATTTATCGATCACGGCAATGGTCTCCCCCAGGGGTGCCATGGTCGGAAGGTTCGTATGCTCACGACCGCGCTCGCAGTCGCTGTGAAACGGGTCCAGTCGACATTCAAATGCGAGCAACGGCGCCCAGGGATCGGCCCTTAAAGATCTGCCCGGTCCAACGCTCCGCGACGAGCGGTGTAGAAAGGAATATAAATATCGACACTAGTTGACGTGGTGGAGAATCTGCCCGTCTGCCGGATAATCGGGCTTCTCTGTCTTCGCCTGGGGATTGCAAAGGTCGATCTGGATGGGATGTTCACCGGAGAATCAAGTCGTCTGTTGGATAGCAAACGCAGGAAAAAGAAAAGCTGGTGCCTGCGGACGCGACCGGTCGTTTGCTTTTTTCTGGGGGGCGTTTTCTTGGGATCGGTTTAGCTCTGATGGTCGGAGTTTTATATGTATACGATCAGACGGAGGGGGAGCGTGCAGGAAAAGTCAAAAGCAGGTCCACGCCACGAGTAGAGTCTCAGTCAGCGCCAGCATGACGACAGTCAATGCCGGTCTGCAGTGGAAATCAGACAGATCTGACCAGAAACGGAGAAACGAGGGGGCTGGGGGAGATGCCTCCGCAGGCGACTCCGGCGCCTAACCCGGGCCCAAAGCGACGAACAGGAGGACGATCCGAGTGGACGAGGAGTCAACCGGTTGGGTTGGCAGTGATGCGGCACCAGGCAACACGATGCGCACACTCACTGGTGGTCAGCCCTGCAGGCGATCCGTGGAGCCGGTATGTGCTGGGCCGTTGGGTGCTGGATGTCGGGTAGACAGGATGGCGAGAGGGAGATTGGGTAGGATCCGATGGGACCTGACAAGTGGTCGGATCCCTGGTACTCTGTTCGGTAGTCTCCGTCTGAAATACGCAGAATGTCTGTACTCCGGACCTGACTGATCAGAGGGATCAAAGGAGGATAGGAAGGTCAACCTGATAGAGAAGAGTTGACGCTTTGTCAGAATGGCGGTGATGCGGCGCCTGCTGATTGGCCGAGATCACCACCGCCACAGTGGCTGACCTGCACCGCCACTGATTTGCCCTAATTCCACCGCAGCATCGCCCAGTATACATCGGATTCCAGGGGAAAGAAAGGCTCCTGAAGATAGATCAGCCCTCGAGAGACGGCAGTCCGGCAACCAGGGGTGACACGATCGCTGTCAGGGACCCTGGCCAACTCCCGCCGAGTCCAGACGGACAGACGGTAACCGGGCTACGAAGGATACCCTCGGAGTACATCGACGGCCACTATCCCGTGCAGGATGTTCTGTGTTGCCAGTGGTATCACCTGCTTATCAGACAGCCCCTGTCGGGCGACGATCAACGGAACGTCCTGCAACATCCCACGCAGTGGATCATTTCAGCGGTCGTCGACATTATTATATATCTCCAACGCTGCTGCTCCTCGTGACCACCAGGCTACTTACGGACTCACTTCGTATCCCTGACAGAATGTCACAATGCAAGACCGATGCGTTGTTAGCCCGTCTGCTGTGGGAGCCTCGGTGAGTGGCACCCCCGATACTCGTCTGCGTGGGATGGTCGGCCGCAACGCAAGACACTCCTGACTCAATCGTCCACCACGGAGAGAACCGAAAGCAAAAGCGACAGAAAGTCGAAAAAGGAAGCACAGCACTGACCGTGGACAGATCCAAAGGCCGATGTCGAGAAGGATGCCACCGAGGTGAGTGACCGACAATAATACATACATTGTTTCCATGTGTGGCGGTGCAGCGCCACAGTGGTGCATCACCGCCATCGAACAATCACGACATCGTCAGTCCACCACAACACCCCTTCTGCGCGGTGTGGATTTTCCCAGAGTGACTTCTTCTGGTTCCTCTCCAATCATTTACAGACTCTCTTCCCTGCCTCAATTCCCCATTCTCTCCCCGACCCTCTCCATTGTCTGTGTTTCCTGCCTGACGCTGTCGCTGGCTCCACCGCTCCCCGCCATACATGATCTTCCCAGCTTCCAATTGAAACTCTTTGGCTGAGCCTTCTGGCCATTGCGCTCTAGCGATGGACCAAGCAGTTGTCCACGAGTCCGACAGTCCCTCGGATATTGACGAAACCCCCAAGCAATGGGATTCGGATCCCCGCGCCCTGACGGCTCAGCTGGCCGACCTGGATGCCCGGCCATCGGTCTCCCCCGACTGTGGCATTGGCCACCGCGTGCAGGCCAGTCGCTCCGTGCTCGCCCTGGTCATTGACGACGAGTGCGTGTTTGCCGGCCTGCAGGGCGGTGATATTGTCGTACGTATTGGTGTTTCCTCGCTTCGTTGTACTGCTGGTTTGTGCATGTATGACTCATCACGTGTAGGCTTGGTCGTTGGAGACATACGAGCTCGTCCTCTCCGTGCACGCCCACCAGGAAAGTGTGCTGGATTTGTATTTGTCTGAAGATCGAGACCTGCTCTTTTCCAGTGGCGGCGACTCCATCATCAATGTAGGTTTCCCTGGGCTGGACACTGCGTCTGATCTGACTCGAGAATAGGTTTGGTCGACCCGAACCTTCGACCGGTTGTATTCCATCCACTCGCACCACGATGTGGGCGATCTCTTCGCAGTGGCCTATTCCTCGTCACTGAAGACGCTCTACTGCGGTGGTCAAAACACCAGTATCCAGGTAAGACTGTCTTGTCGCCCACTCATCTGGTGCCGCCGTGCCTCCGTGCCATGGACTGACCCTCCAGTGGTGTGATATCTCCCAAACGGACGCGGCCACGACCGAGCGATCTGCCGCGCAACTATCACGACGGACCCATCGCTTCTTCGACTCGCGGGGGCCCGACGGTTCTCGCACCCCGAGACCCGACGCGGCCGCTGAAGGGGCCGCTCAAGGTGGTCAAGTCCTCACCTTCAAACGCGACCACCACAAGCTGTTCGCGCACCATGGCTACATCTACACCATGCTTCTTGTGCGCGGGCTCGTGGAATCCGCGCCCACGGAAGAAGTCCTGATTACTGGGGCCGGAGACGGGGTCGTCAAGCTCTGGCGTCTAGCCCAGGACAAGCTCAACGCGGTGCCGTCGCAGATCGCGAAGCTGCAAAACGGTCACCCGGTCTTGTCGCTCGCCGTCGATGGCTCGTTCCTGTACTGTGGCTTGGCCGGCGGCGCTCTCAACATCTGGAACCTCGACTCGCACCAGCTGGTGAAACGTATCACCCGACACACAGGGGACCTCTGGGCCGTCGACATCATCAACGGCGTGGCCGTGTGTGGTGACTCGAATGGAATCGTCAAGGTATGGACCGTGCCGTATATGTGTGAGAGGGTTGTGTCTAACCAGACCAGAAATTCAACTCGCGGTTCGAAGAAGTCGGTAGCTGGGGTGCCCACGAAGGAACGATGCTGGCCTCCGCAGCTGGCCAGTACAAGGACCGCTTCATCTACGCAACCGGTGGCAACGACAATACCGTGGGTATCTGGGATCTCACCGACGTGTCTGCCACGCAGGGCGACCTTCCTCCGATGAACAACGACGAACTCGTCAACTCGCTGGCCAAGTTTGTCGCCTACAAGACCGTCTCCTCCAGCCCCAAATTCTCCGGCGAATGCAACCAAGGCGCGGCCTTCCTCCGCCGCCACTGCATCTATCTCGGAGCAAAGACCAAGCTGCTCACGACCGGACCAGACACCAATCCGATTGTCCACGCGCGCTTCAACGCGACCGCCGCGGACAAGCTCGACAAGACGATTCTCTTCTACGGGCACTACGACGTGGTCGGCGCCGACGCCAGCGCTGCCAAGTGGAAGACCGACCCCTTCCAGCTCACCTCGCTAGACGGATTCCTCTACGGCCGTGGTGTCTCCGACAATAAGGGTCCTGTTCTGGCAGCCCTCTACGCCGCGGCCGGCCTCGCCCGTCAGAAGGCCCTCCGCTGCGACGTCGTCTTCCTCATCGAGGGCGAGGAAGAGTCCGGCTCGCAGGGTTTCCACGAGACCGTACGCGCCCACAAAGCCCAAATCGGTCCGGTCGACTACATCCTTCTTGCGAACAGCTACTGGCTCGATGATCACAACCCGTGTCTGACCTACGGCCAGCGCGGCGTCGTCCACGCCAACCTCATCGTGACGAGCGACCACCCCGACCTGCACAGCGGCATCGACGGCAGTGCGCTCCTCGACGAGCCGCTCAAGGACCTCACCATGCTGCTAGGAACGCTGGTCGGACCCAAGGGTCGTATCCGCCTGCCTGGCTTCCATGACCCAGTGCTACCGCTCAGCGACGCCGAGAAAGAGCGCTACACCACCATCGCGCAGATCCTCCTGCAACGACACCCGCAAATCGCCGACTGCGACGCCCTGATCGACTCGCTCATGCACCGCTGGCGTGAACCCTCCCTGACCATCCACTCCGTCGAAGTCCCCGGCAATAGCAAAAGCACGACGGCGACCATCTCCCGCAAAGCCAAAGCGACGCTGTCCATCCGTCTCGTCCCGAACCAAGAGGCCGACGACGTCGCCGCCTCGCTGACCCTCTACGCCCAGGAACAATTCGACAGCCTCGAGTCGCAGAACGACCTCACCGTCGAGATCACCGGTAAATCCGACCCCTGGCTCGGCGACCCGGACAATGAAATGTTCGAAACCCTCGCCGACGCCATCACCGTCGCCTGGTCCCGCGACAACAAATCCCAGAAACACCAGTACCCACCTCTCGCAAAGGCCACCACCCCATCGACCAAAGAGCCCCCCGCCCCGAGCAGTGGTGGCAGCGCAACCGCTCGTCTTGCGCGCAAAGACTCCTCCGACAGTCTGGCCTCGCACATCGACCGCATCATCATGTCCTCGACGACGTCCTCGGCCAGGAAAACCGCCATCCGGCATCGCTCCTCCACCGGCCATCACGCCGTGCCTACGTCGTCCACCCTCACCCTGACCAGCAAATCCATCGCCACGACCGACGGCGACCGCAGTGCCGCCTCCCCCGCAGCGGATGAACCCTCCCCATCCGCAACGACAACAGCATCACCCACGATCTCGAGCCCGACGATTACGACGACGACAGCGGGAGGACCCGGCGTCCGACCGATCTACATCCGCGAGGGAGGCTCGATCCCCACGATCCGCTTCCTGGAAAAGGAATTCTCGGCACCCGCGGCCAATCTGCCCTGTGGACAAGCGAGCGATAACGCGCATCTGTATAACGAGCGGCTGCGGGTGGAGAATCTGTACAAGAGCCGGGAGATTTTCAGCTATGTGTTTTTGCATTTACCGGAGCGGGAACCGGTTCGGTCGAGTTCCTAGGCGCGGATGGGTTCTGGCGTTGAGTGACAAACATACATACATATCGGTTATATGCATCAAGACTGGAATGGAAACCTACGTATCTTTTCAAGCACAGAAGGCCGAAGAAGAGTGGCTTTATCCCCTGTTCGTACTCTGCGCTGGCTGCATTGGCGTGACCGTTGAGCGAGACTAGTGAATTAGGGCCTGACCGGATTGTCTTGGTACGACTCACAAGGCCCAGGACTGGTAACTGCTGCTATCATTGTTCCGTTGAGACCGGAAGAGGCTTCCACCTCTAGGGTTCCTGCCTGCAGAAGATGGCCTTTCATCCTGCTGTACTCCCCGGGGTCATAATCATCGTGAGCCGTTTGAACTCTATGACTCGTAATTCACCACCAACTAAGCTGACTTTGTACGCCAGCGACCCACTGTCTCCACCATCCACCAAGAAAAAACGGGAAAAAGAGACATTCATTTGATTGCCCTCCTGGATCCAGACCCAGGGAACGCAGAGAGAGTACTATACTATCCGGAACCATGCCACGGGGTCAGTCACCCCATTCACTCTTCCCTATGTATCTACATAGAGATATTCACCACGGCACCTCCCTCCATTCGTGCCTAAACCCGAGGGAGTCAGACTATCCCACCAGACACCGACAGGACCACCTCCACGACATACATCCCCACCAACCACACCCCAAGGTCGACATCAGGACCAACTGTAGCCAGACGAAACGGGCAAATCCCGAACGACCCGCTCAGAATAATGTCAACGCCCACCCAACCGCAAAAGTCCCCTTCCCACTTCCCCGTCGTTTCGGCCCGGCACAGCGGTTCCCAAATCGTTTGGCATGCGCTGCGGATCCACTGCGTGCTGGTGGGATCGGCCGGATGGGGGGAGTGAATGCTCGCTCGTGCTAGGGAAGCTTGCCCTTCTGAGTGGGCTGCATGGGGCTACTTTTCTTGGTGCTTGGGGGGATGAATTCACTCATGGAGACGACGGATGTGACGGAAGTTGGACTTTCCTGGATGATCTCCTCTCTCGCGCTGTTTTATAGTCGGCTCTTCCTCGGGTGGGTGGTTCTTTTCTTGATTTCTTGTTTGAGTGTGAGTTTTTATGTGTCTTGATACTTGATCGGTACATACATACATACATACATACATACCTGCCTACAAGATGGGTAGCATCGGACCCGATGAAGTGTATCTTCTCGGACGCAATCCTGACGAATCTGCGAGGTCTGTATCTACATACATCCAGACATCGATGCCCATCCCCCTCATACTAAACCGGTCGACCACCATCTAACAAAACCCCAGACTCAACAAACAGCACCAATTCTTCGTCGACCTCATCGGCGGCACACCTATCCATCCCTCCATCCCAACCGAGAATCTCCATTCCATCGCAGATGTCGCCACCGGCACAGGGTATACTCCATCCTCTCATCCCCAGCATCAAGAACACATCCAATCCAAGTCAAACCAAACAGACAAACGAAAGAACAGAAACTAACAACATACCAACCAGAATCTGGCTCGCCTCCGTCACCGAAACCCTCCATCCCACCCCTTCCAACCGTCTCTACCTCCACGGCTTCGACATCTCCCCCCTCCAATACCCCTTCACCAAAGACATCACCCCCACCCACGAAACCCATCTCTCCGTACATGACATCCGAGACCGATTCCCAGAAGAACACCGCGGACGCTACGATCTCGTTCATCTGCGGTTACTCGCCGTCGCCATCAAAGAGGTCGATTATCCCGCCGTGGTGAAGAATGTGATAGAGCTGTTGAGTACGACAACCTTGTCCATTCCCACCTACCTACTACCTACCTACTACCTACCCACCTACGTCCTTATATCCATAACCACAACCACCAACAC